>CM055190.1:695713-732070 GCA_029224185.1 Karalla daura
CTGTTTTCATAACCCTCTTTCTTTTTATGGGTCAAAAATGACTTGAAACTGTCATTTGTTGTTTTTAAACAGGAAATTGAATGATTTTAACTGAATATTGTGAATATTGCCCTCATTCATTTTTCCATAGAATTTCCTTTCATCACTGAACTCTTACCAATGTGGGCCAAATTTGACCCTGTTTGACATTTGACGAGCACTTAAAAAAATAACCTAAGTGTTATTTGATGACTTTTTCCTACAGTGACCCAAAATACAGAAATGTCATACTTTGGCACTACCGCACTGAAGCCATTTCTGGTCAAATTTAGGGTCAGTATTGACCCAGACTGTACTATGGAGGCTTAGAATTAGAACAGGATGTAAGGCTTGAAGTCCTGTTTTATCACGTTTTCTCATGACACCTGGACAGCGTCTGAAACGTGAGCCTGCGTGTGGACAGGCAACAGGATCGTCCACTGAGGCGAGTCGAGCTGAAGATGAGATCAATTATTGACGTTAAAACTAATTGAGCTGCCACTATAAAAGCCCATTAAAAGGCCATTTAGCCACTTTAAACACGCTCAAAAGCTGAAGGAGAGCGGAGCCTGTAGCTGTACCTGTAGCTTCAAACAAACCACAGCACATTAGCATTATGAATCAAACAGAAATTACAGCTTTATCACATGTTAAAAAATCATCCAAATACACGAGTGCAGCACAGACGCAGGTTTGATGTAGCGCATGTGACGCTCGACTAAACTGGTCCAGAACTCACCTCTGTTCTCCACCAGCTCTGTGCTGCAGGCTGGCGATGAAGGACTGCTCTCACTCCTCTTCATCAAATAACGACAGACTGATCATCACATCCTCACTCAAACATCACCTGGCTATTCATGTGAGTGGCAGGAGAGACAGCCAATCAAAATGTAGTCACATGTCGTCTTACATCATCACATAAGGTCATGTGGTCATTCCTGTGAGTGGCAGTCAGCCAATCAGAGAGAAGTCACGTTTAGTCACTTTAAGTCATGTAAAGTCAAGTTTAGTCACATTTACTTCTGTCTCTAAATTACTTCTGACATGATGTCATGTAATCTTTCATGTGAGTGGCAGCCAATCAGAGTGCAGCCCATAGTACGTTGTTGTTGCCAGATGAGCATGAAAGGAGCCAGATCTGAGCGTAACATTCTCTCGGCTACAAACAGGATTGTAAAACAGACTCTGAGGTATTTCTTATGGAACCAGAGTCCCATAGCTTCTATGTTAGCCCCCGAGGAACAGAGGAAGTCTTCATGTGTCACTCTGTCTCCACTGACAGTCGTCGCACTGACGGGAACTTAGCACCAGGTGCTAAAAAACTGCAAACTGAACATTTTCCCTCCCTGGACGTGAAACTTTGACTTTGCACATTATGGCATTAAAATGAACTCCTGGCCCAGTTTCAGCCGCTCTGGAACCTGAGAAGGAAAATCACACTCAATAAGTGATGGACGTTTGGAAAGGTGGGCGAGTTCCTCTGATGAAGCAGATAATGTAACAGAACGCGTTGAAGTAAATATTTCATCATCTGTCTTTTGGAGCGAAGCAGCACAAACCTGCGCTGAGGATCAGATCCACTTCCCTCTGTGATGTCGCCCTGTCCCACTGAACTTTGCTCGTTCTGTGGAAACGACACTCACTCTGCTAGCGAGCTCCGTTCCGTCGAGTCTGTTCAGCTTCTGATTTTTTATCACTTTTGTTATCGCCTACAGGATAAAGACCGCAGGCCTAGAACCCTCTGGCGGGACGTCGGGCAGGTCCTGAAACATCAAACTGTGTTAAACAGGGTCTGGGTGAAGGCTCCGTTCTGATTGGCTGCAGGGTGAGAACAGTCAGACGCGGGCTGGTAACCATGGCAACAGAGACCAGAACAGCCGGGCTCGGAGCAGCGCCCGCTCCGGGTTTTCCCTCCGTTCAGTCGGCAGACGGATGTCTGCCCTTCACCTCCGTCCTGCTCGTCTCTCCAGTTTTTTAGGAAGACAGGCGTGGGAGCAGAATGCTGCCCAGACAAAGTGACACGAATACTAAGAGTGGCCCTCGCATCCAGCCAGCGCCGAGGGCGTCCTGTCCTAATCCCTGAGCAGAGAGAGAGAGAGAGAGAGAGAGAGAGAGGGAGAGGGAGACAGAGAGAGAGAGAGAGAGAGAGGGAGAGAGAGAGGGAGGGAGACAGAGAGAGAGAGGGAGACAGAGAGAGCGTCCCTGTAGATTATTTAGCCCATGTAATTATCATAATGGAGGCAGCATAAGGTAATACGTGAACAGGAAGTGAATCATCACTTGAAAGGTGTCCCTGTGCCCTCTCTCTCCAGCGCCACCACCTGGCTGTGACATGAAGGTGAAAATACGTGTGACGGACAGTGTTCACCCTCAGAGTTGACTCACTGCACGATGATCGATTGGAGAAAACAGTGAAAATGTAAAATTTCATTGAAAATTCACTGTTGTGGGATGAAGTAAAGTATAAAATTGTTCATGTCTGTCACAAAGGCTGAGGTCAGTTCAGATGTTTCATTTTAAAAGTGTTTTATGAGACAGACAAATGTAAAGAGTATGTGTCCCTTTAGGAAGGGGTTTCATTCAATACGCTAACAGCTGAAGTTTCTCATGCCAGAGTGTGACCAGGTGGTCAATCTGAAAATAGTTCCATGAGTAATTAGATATTAGAGCTTAAAGATATATGTTAATTAGGGCCGTGTCTATGTGATTGACAACCCTTCACAAACTGATGGGGACCTAACAGACGGGCGAGGCTTGGTCCAGCTTTACGGCTTTACTTTTTCCTTGTTTGAATACATTTTGACTCCATTTATTGAAAAATCATTCTCACAAAATGTTTTTAAATGCTTGAATTGACCAAAGATTGTCAGGGTGAGAGTGAGGGTTGTTGATTGTTGAATTGCTTGTTGAATAGTGAATTGATTGTTGTTGCAGCTTGATTATTCCTCTCAAACGGTCAGAGCAGCAGGACTGTGGTCATCCATCTGCTTAGACTATACACTGATGTCATTCTTCTCAGCACATTGATTAAACTGACAGCTTCCCCATCCCAGAGAGCAGATTCAGATGTGTCAAGAAGGTTTTTTTTTGGTCGGACCATCGCTCCAGATGGTGCTTTGATTGCTCCCAATTTTGCCTTTCATCTCATTTAATCTCGTTCCATCAGGGAGAGGGGAAAATGAGCTCTGTCGTTCTAAAAACTGTGATTCAATAAAGTGATCACGCCATCTGGGGAGGCCAAAGCCCCCCCCACCCCCCCACCCCCTGAGGGACAGGCCGAGGTTAAGCCGCAGGTCAGGGGTTGGCCGGACCCTCTCGTCCCACGGGTTGTGATGAGCAGAGCAGATTAGTGTCTGTGTCCAGAGAGAGAGAGAGAGGACGGACTGGACTGGACTGACTGGACTGACTGGACTGACTGAGCCATGCAGCGCTGCATGATGGCAAACATGACGAATCACTGCTACTGCTACTACTACTACTACTGTTACTACTACTGTTACTACTACTGTTACTACTACTGTTACTACTACTGTCACTACTACTGTTACTACTACTGTCACTACTACTGTCACTACTACTGTCACTACTACTGTCACTACTACTGTCACTACTACTGTTACTACTACTGTCACTACTACTGTCACTACTACTGTCACTACTACTGTTACTACTACTGTTGCTGCTACTGTCACTAGTACTGTCACTACTACTGTTACTACTACTGTTGCTGCTACTGTCACTAGTACTGTCACTACTACTGTTACTACTACTGTTACTACTACTGCTACTACTACTGTCACTACTACTGTCACTACTACTGTCACTACTACTGTCACTACTACTGCTACTACTACTGTCACTACTACTGTCACTACTACTGTCACTACTACTGTTACTACTACTGCTACTACTACTGTTACTACTACTGTTACTACTACTGCTACTACTACTGTCACTACTACTGCTACTACTACTGTCACTACTACTGTCACTACTACTGTCACTACTACTGTTACTACTACTGCTACTACTACTGTTACTACTACTGTTACTACTACTGTTACTACTACTGTCACTACTACTGTTACTACTACTGTCACTACTACTGTCACTACTACTGTCACTACTACTGTCGCTACTACTGTCGCTACTACTGTTACTACTACTGTCACTACTACTGCTACTACTACTGTTACTACTACTGTTACTGCTACTGTTACTACTACTGTTACTACTACTGTTACTACTACTGTCACTACTACTGTCACTACTACTGTCACTACTACTGTTACTACTACTGTTACTACTACTGTCACTACTACTGTTACTACTACTGTCACTACTACTGTCACTAGTACTGTCACTACTACTGTCACTACTACTGTTACTACTACTGCTACTACTACTGTTACTACTATTGTTACTACTACTGCTACTACTACTGTTACTACTACTGTCACTACTACTGCTACTACTACTATTACTACAGTATTAGTGCTGCAGCAGCTTCATGGAACCTCTAGTCAAGGTTGCCATGGTGACAGCACCAGAGTAGAGTAGAGTAGAGTAGAGTAGAGTAGAGTAGAGTAGAGTAGAGTAGAGTAGAGTAGAGTAGAGTGGCTCTGAGATGATGACATTTGGACAGTGATTGATCAGAACCTGTTAAACCTAACACAGAGTTGAACAGCAGGTCAACAGAGGACCTGGGTGAGCTAACTGTCTGGCTGTCCCAGCTGTCCCAGCTGTCCCAGCTGTGGATCTGTATGGGGATTTAAAGCAGCATGTAAGTGAAATCAGTGATGGCGTCCAGCGAGCTTAGGAACTCTGGAGGAGCTTCACGCAGGTCGCAGTGACAATGAATGATGATGTCTGATGAAAACAGCTTTCAGAGCGACAGAAACTCTGAAGCTTTGACATTAAGGCAATAATGAAAGTCATCGCTGTCGATTACATCCCCAGCGTAGCTGTGAAGGGTTCATCCTCCTGAGGAGCACCTCATCAGAGGCAGGGGGAAACTCCTGCGTGTAGCCGCCAGTATGACCTTGGTACGCTCACTTCTTCAGGAAATATTTCTATTTCTACCTGAAATATTGCTGCTTCAGCCTCAGCCTCAGCCTCAGCCTCAGCCTCAGCCTCAGCCTCAGCTTCAGTCTCAGCCTCAGCCTCAGCCTCAGCCTCAGCCTCAGTCTCAGCCTCAGCCTCAGCCTCAGCTTCAGTCTCAGCCTCAGCCTCAGCCTCAGCTTCAGCCTCAGCCTCAGCTTCAGTCTCAGCCTCAGCCTCAGCCTCAGCTTTAGCCTCAGCCTCAGCCTCAGCCTCAGCCTCAGCTTTAGCCTCAGCCTCAGCCTCAGCCTCAGCTTCAGCCTCAGCCTCAGCCTCAGCCTCAGCCTCAGCTTTAGCCTCAGCCTCAGCCTCAGCCTCAGCCTCAGCCTCAGCCTCAGCTTTAGCCTCAGCCTCAGCCTCAGCTTTGGCGTCAGACTGACAACAGTCTGCTGCTCGGCTCGGTCGCCAGGGTGAGAAGAGCTGGTTGTGCCACCATCACTTCTCTCCCTGTTAGGAGAACGGACTCTGATAAATCAGCTGGGATTTATTTCCCCTGACGCCGGCACTCAGGCTGGATGGGAGGGGGGGGTGAGGGGGGGGGGGGGGGGGGGGGGGCACTCAGAGGGTGAGATGCAGCGCTGCAGCTCGTCGCTGCACAAGGTTTTTAAAGGAGGACCTAGAGCGTTCTCTGGTGTTAATGTAGAAGCTATGGGACTGAAGCCAGAAATGGCCCAGAGTCTAATTTACGCTTTGTTTCTGCTTGGATGTGGCTTTTTCCATGCTGATCTGGCAACCACAACATAGAATGAATGATCATGTGACTTTTCATTTCTTGGAAAGGTGACATTCTGCTTTTTGCTTACAATTGATACCGTTTTGAACACCTACAGAGTAGTTCTGCTTGAGAGAGACAGAGAGACAGAAAGAGAGAGAGCGACAGAGAGAGAGACAGGGAGAGAGAGAGAGAGAGGAGAGAGAGAGAGGGAGAGAAACAGAGAGAGACTTCCTCTGCCTCGTTTCTACGGTGTGGCAGCAGAGACAGATGCTGGTTGGGGGCGGGGCTCTTGGACTTGATTTGGGTGTATGGTTTCAGCGTGGTTAACAACATGTTAACAACACGTTAACAACACATTAACAACATGTTAACAACACACTAATAACATGCTCTCCATCCAGCCAGCCTTGGTTTCCTTTAATAAGCTCGGCCGTAAGAATCGAGGATCTGCGCAGACTCAGAACAGATCTCCATCTGCTCTGAGTCTGCTCAGATCCTCGATGCGTGTTTGATTTTTGCATTCTGTACTTTGTTAGAATAAACGTATTGCGTGTTAAAACAGTCCTGATTCTCCCTGTGCTCTGAGGGAACATGCTCAATATGCCAACAAGAGAAGACAAAAAAATCAAAATGCGATTGCAAAGTAGGTTCTTCAATAATGCAATGTCCCTTGTTCCATTCCCTCCTGCGGGTGTGTCGTCTCCCCCAGTTTCACCAGTTCCTCTCACATTCCCAGCACCAGGCGGACACACACGCGTGGCTCTGTGTGTGCTGTGAGGCGGCCCGAGCCTCCTGGCTGGGGCTGACTGGCAGGTCGCTGTGGTGTCAGACATGCAGCCGGGGCTGCAGCAGAGGGAGGGTGGGAGTGTGTGGACTTTTGGTTTTTTTCGCTGGCAGGATTTGAGATGTAAGCGGCTCCTGCTTTCTCTGGCGCTGAATGCTGGGCGCGCGTGCCTGGTGGAATTAATCCACGCAGTGTTGCACCAACAAAAGGAGGAAGGATGTCAGACGCATTATTCTGATCCTCCGCAGCGTTTCACGTCACGCCCTACAGCTCTGTGCTGCTGCAACTGGAGCTGCAACAACCCCCGAGTTCAACGACATAAAATCAGTAACAGCTACTTACACAAGGGAACTCATCATGCTTCACAGAGGCACGGAAAAATGTTGGAAATCAAAGTAGAATCATTAAAACTATTGAAAATCAGGCAAATAATCAGTAATAAATCAGTAGTAAATCAGTAATATTTTCAGCCCTTATTCAAGTCAAACACTGAGTCATCATTCTCTGATCTCTTCTTCATGAATGTGATTTTTGAGCTGAGGACATAAACAGGCCTTCATTCATCTAAGTAGCTAGCTGGATCGCTAGCTGTCTTTCTGTCTGTCTATATCAATCCATCCATCCATCTTTAGAATCCTTCCAGGTTCCATGTGATTTTAGAGGCCAACCACTGATTGATTCATCCAGAAAGAAACTCATCCGCTGCAACAGTATGCGCCTGGCTGTAGCTGAAGACTCTGTCCCTGTCTGTGTCTGTCCCTCTCTGTCTCTGTCTGTCTCTGTCCCTGTCTGTCTCTGTCCCTCTCTGTCTCTGTCCCTGTCTCTTTCTCTGTCGTGTCTGACGTGTTCAGTCAAAGAGTTGTGATTGGGTCAAAGGCTGCGGAGCTACAGAGTTACAAAGCTAAAGAGCTGCAGAGCTACAGAGCTGCAGAGCTGCAGAGCTACAGAGCTACAGAGCTACAGAGCGGCAGAGCTGCAGAGCTGCATAGCTGCAGAGCTACAGAGCTACAGAGCTGCAGAGCTACAGAGCTGCAGAGCTGCAGAGCTGCAGAGCTACAGAGCTACAGAGCTACAGAGCTACAGAGCTGCAGAGCTACAGAGCTACAGAACTACAGAACTACAGAGCTACAGAGCTGCATAGCTGCAGAGCTGCAGAGCTACAGAACTACAGAGCTACAGAGCTGCAGAGCTGCAGAGCTGCAGAGCTGCAGAGCTACAGAACTACAGAGCTACAGAGCTGCAGAGCTGCAGAGCTACAGAACTACAGAGCTGCAGAGCTGCAGAGCTGCAGAGCTGCAGCCTGGCAGAGACTCTGGCTCCCCCTCCGAGCTCTCACAGAAGAATGTTTCCACCTCAATTACCAATTTTTACAGTTTAGAAAACACCTGTCACAACACACGCATGTCCTCTTCCCGCGTCCAGGGAAAACGGCCGATGAGTCGGAGGGAGAGACAAGGCTGGAATCTGAGGCTGGAAACTGAGGCTGGAATCTGAGGCTGGAGCCGCTGAGGCTGGAGCCGCTGAGGCTGGACTCTGAGGCTGGAGACGTAGAAACTCAGAGTGGAGCAACACACCGCGGGAGGAACAGGAACAGGCTGTGTTTCAGGGGCAGGAAGATTATTTTATCTCTGGAATATTCTGACACATTTCGTCTGAATGAACCGGTCTCATCTGATCGAATCCCACAATAGAGTGACAAGGTCCTTCTCAGTGGCCTGAGGTCCACTCTGGTTGTACTGGGATGGCTGCAGATCCTTCAGTTGGGGACTCATAATGCAAAAATAGCAACAGAACAAAGCTTTGAATAAGTCACTGATCAGTGCAAACCTCCCCAGAGAGATGAATCGAAGATGCAACAAGGCAGTAAACGGCGACAGGTTTGTTCAATCCATCCAGATGTATTTCAGGAGAAGGGTTGGGCTTTGTCAGTTCCATACACTTGGCTTCTTACATGATTTCTTTCCTTTATGGATATTCTGCCAAATTTCTCATTACTTCCATTTGCTTCCGTGCCATTTTTCCTGAGCAGAATGGACTCAACCCCTCCACATATCACCATGCTCTGTCCTCAGCTCCAGCACTACAAAGAATGTGTGTGTCGTATTTTTCGTCTCTGCAGTGAAGATTCCTGAGTGAGGACTGAAAATCTGGGACAGTCCTGGGTCACAGAGCAAACACGGAGCTCGTTCCTCCAGATGGCAACACTCTCTATCCGTCCAAGTTGTTCATTTCTCGTCTGTGATATCATGCATTCTGTTGCCTGCTGGACCAGACAAGATAAGATAAGATAAGATAAGACAAGATAAGATAAGAAAAGATAAGATAAGATAAGAAAAGATAAGATCAGATAAGAAAAGAAAAGATAAGATAAGATAAGATAAGATAAGATAAGATAAGAATTTATTTCTAAATGGACATTGATCTGTCCAGCAGCAAAAATCACACACAAAAGAGCATCACATTCATACAACAATAATGGTCCAGAAATAATAATTATAGTGCCATAAATAAGCATAAAAAGTAACATGTAAGAAGTGTTAAATAAAATAACCAAAATAATAACAAGAAATAACAATAGTAGTCATAATAATAATAATAATGGTTAGACTTAGTTAATGGTTAGAACAGTAGTAATAATGTTAAAAGTTGAGACACCATCAGGTTTCTCCATCATCATCTCACTTTTAGCTCGTTTAAATAGAAGTGAAAAAAGTGAGTGCTCAATACAAAATACAATGGCATTCTTGAAGACACTGGATCAAGGTGGTAAAACGTATAAGCGCATAAACGTATAAAGCAATCATATTTTCCTTTGTTTGACCTGGACTAAATCTTCTTGTTTCCAGTGAATCTTCTACAGACTCTATTAAACCTGTGTATGTCTGTTTTCTTGTCTTTGCAGAGAACAAACCCAGCGGATGAACTATGAATGCTGAACACGATGCTCTCCTCCCTCCAGCGCCAGACAATGAGAGGTCGTAGGCTGAAGGGGGCGCTGTCCAACCCCCTCTTCGTGCTGCTGTTGGCTCTCCAGATCCTGGTGGTTGCCGGGTTGGTCCGTGCCCAGACGTGTCCCTCCGTCTGCTCCTGCAGCAACCAGTTCAGCAAGGTGATCTGCACGCGGCGCAGCCTGCGGGACGTCCCTGATGGCATCTCCACCAACACGCGCTACCTGAACCTGCAGGACAACCTCATCCAGGTCATCAAGGTGGACAGCTTCAAGCACCTGCGCCACCTGGAGATCCTGCAGCTCAGCAAGAACCACATCCGCAGCATCGAGATCGGCGCCTTCAACGGGCTGGCCAGCCTCAACACGCTGGAGCTCTTCGATAATCGCCTCACGACAATCCCCAACGGAGCGTTCGAGTACCTGTCCAAGCTGAAGGAGCTGTGGCTGCGGAACAACCCCATCGAGAGTATACCGTCGTATGCCTTCAACCGGGTCCCCTCGCTGCGCAGGCTCGACCTCGGGGAGCTCAAACGTCTCTCCTACATCTCTGACGGAGCCTTCAAGGACCTGAGCAATCTGCGCTACCTGAACCTGGGAATGTGCAACCTCAAGGAGATCCCCAACATCTTACCACTGGTCCGGCTCGAGGAGCTGGAAATGTCCGGGAACCAGATCTCCGTGATCAAGCCGAGCGCGTTCACCGGACTGGTGAACCTGCAGAAGCTGTGGATGATGCATGCTCAGATCCAGACCATCGAGAGGAACTCGTTCGACGACCTCCAGTCGCTGGTGGAGCTCAACCTGGCTCACAACAACCTGACCTTCCTCCCACATGACCTCTTCACGCCACTGCACCGTCTGGAGCGCGTCCACCTGCATCACAACCCCTGGAACTGCAACTGTGACATCCTGTGGCTGAGCTGGTGGCTGAAGGAGGCGGTCCCCGCCAACACCAGCTGCTGCGCCCGCTGCCACATGCCCTCCGCCTTCAAGGGCCGCTACATCGGCGAGCTGGACCACAGCTACTTCCAGTGCGACGTGCCCGTCATCGTGGAGCCGCCCAGCGACCTGAACGTGACGGAGGGGATGGGGGCGGAGCTGAAGTGCCGCACCAGCTCGCTGACGTCCATCAGCTGGCTCACGCCCAACGGCTCCCTGGTGACGCACGGCGCCTACAAGGTGCGCCTGTCGGTGCTCAACGACGGCACGCTGAACTTCACCAGCGTCACCATGCAGGACACGGGCACCTACACCTGCATGGTCAGCAACACGGCGGGGAACATCTCCGCCTCCGCCGTGCTCAACGTCACCTCGGTGGAGAACAGCGGCGTCACCTACTTCACCACCGTCACCGTGGAGACCACCGAGAACCCGGGGGACGAGACCCAGACGCCGCTGCCGCCCTTCGACCGCGTCTCGTCCTCCACCACGAAAGGACTTCCTGTCTCCACCAAGACCACAGACCGGACTTTCACCATCCCGGTCATCGACCTGGACGGCGAGGGGGTGCTCAACGGCCTGGAGGAGGTGATGAAGACCACCAAGATCATCATCGGCTGCTTCGTGGCCATCACGCTCATGGCTGCCGTGCTGCTGGTTATTTTCTACAAGATGCGGAAGCAGCACAACCAGCAGGACCCCGACGGCCCCGCCTCCTCCATGGAGGTCATCACTGTGGAGGAGGAGCTGGCGGGCGTGGCCGCCATGGAGCGCCACCTGTCGCTGCCGCCGCTGGAGCACTACAACCACTACAACACCTACAAGAGCACGTACCACCACCCCCCGATGCTCAGCACCATCCACAGCTCTGCCACCCAGGAACCTTTACTCATCCAGGCCTGCTCCAAAGACAATGTCCAGGAGACTCAGATCTGAGCGGACCCAGCGTCCTCCATCACTTGGCTTCACGCTTGGACTCAGTGGACCGAGTTGTGAAGACGGAAACAAATCAAACTGACATCGAAGACTCGCCGCAGGCGATGTCGATGCTTAAAGGTGATGAATCAGCATTTGGGACGATGTGCTACTTTAACAAGGGTCTTTATGGAAACAAAGATTATTTATTGAAACTATGTCTAGTGGCTAAATGAAGACAAATAATTTGTGATAGCTTTTTAGCTCTTTTTATTTCTCTCTGTGTAAAACTGCAAAAAGGGGGAAAGAATGGTTGGCTGGCGGTCAGTGGGTACAGAGTGACTGGCCTCTCTCTGAGAGGAACTCTGTGCTTCACCTGCCCCATAATAACGTCGCCTCGGCGTTTAGATGCCGCGCTCTGCAGGTGTTCACTGCTCCGTGTCCAATTTGGCAGCGGTTTGCAAGCGACAAAACATAAAGTGGATTTATTCTCATTGCGGCCGTTTTCTCGCTGTCACTCAGCACAAAACGAGATCTTTTAATGACACAGCTCTGGATGCTATCACAGCGGAACCGGGACGCCTGAGGAGCCCAGCAGCCAAATAAGGGGATGTGTGTTTCCCCTGTGGCTCCTGAACAACAGCCGTACATCCTTCACTTTAATTAAGATTAACTCCTCGCTCCCACTGCTCCTCCTCCTACTCTCTCTTCAAACGGCTGCCTTTCCTGCTCTCCTTCCATTTCTAAACTCTCCGTCATTATTGTCTCTCTGCCACCGAGCTCCACCGCCCTCCTACCCACTCGCAGAATATAGCAGGGGAGCATCAACCTGCAGGCCTTACAGCACTCTGGAATGAGAGAACACATGTACACATGTAGTTGTGTGTTTCATCTTGTAATGGAGTTTAGCTTCCCTTCATTTGTGGCTCCTCATCAGAATAGCGTAGACACAGAGAAGGATAAACACATACTGTTGGAGGGAGTCCGTTGCAGAATTAAAGCTGGCGACTCTCGCTCTGTGACCTCTCTCACTTTGTCTCTCTCACTTTGGCGTCAGCTGAGATGTAGACTCCGTCAAACTGATCAGAGGGCCGCTACTTAGTGACCCTGATCTACGTCTGCTGCGTCTGTCACACAGATAAAGAGGCGGATGAGGCTGCTCCGTAATGTGGTGCCAGACAAACACTGCTGCACTCACACACTCACACACACACTGAGCGCAGCCCCGAGGAACCTGCCACAAAATAAGGGGCTACGGATTATGGCTCATTAATCTGTATCAGCAGTTCATTTGCAGACTAACAGAGGGAAGCTGATAACAAAACAGCGTGAGACTTTTCCATCCCAGCATCAAACCAGCGAGAGAGGCCTTTGATACTGCAGCGACCCCTGCGCCGTCTCATCTCCACACACACACACACACACACACACACACACACACACACACACACACACACACACACACACACACACACACACACACACACACACACACACTTTGATGTGGCATCATTTATAGTCCATCAAAACATTGTCTCTGCAGATGTCTGTTTACACTCTGCTTTTTCATTTACTCCTTCAAAGACGGAAGCTTAAGGAACAGGGAGGTGGGGAGGAAAGATGCAGCTCGGCGGGAGGGAGGAGGGAGGAGGGATGGGGGCAGGAGGGAGGAGAGAGGAGGGAGCAGGGAGGAGGGATGGGGGATGGGGGCAGGAACTAGAGCCACAGTGGTCACCAGGGGTCTTCAAACGCAGATATTGCAGATATGAAGACAGAGGAGCGAGAGAGAGAGAGAGAAAAGACGAGAAGACAAAACTAGCCATCAGCCTGTCGCCATGGAAACTGTGACCTTGTGCAGAGAGAGAGGAGTAGATATGCCGTTGACTTTGTTCTCTGTGCAACAAGGTATTTTGATTTTCCAATGCTGTTTTCATACTTGTGACTGAAGAAGATCAAACAGAGCCTGGTTTTACTGGTTTTACTGGTTTTACTCACAGGCCGGATCATTGGATGAGGGGTCGCGGCCAGACGTGGCCTGAGCAGGCACCTGATTTATGGAGCCACCTTCCACCATGGCCTGTGTCTGACAAATAACCATCTGTCCTGGTCCATCAAGTTTGAAAACCGCCACAATCATCCAGTACTCAAATTTCTGACTGTACCTGAACACCCCTTGTTACCTTGTTGCCCTGGACGTGTCACAGATCAGACATGTTGAAACATTAGCGATCAGTGCAGGATGTGAGACGCTGAACAGTAGCTCTGGTAGAAGAGGTGGCTGACCTACAGGTAACTGAGCTACAGGTACCTGACCTACAGGGATGACCTACAGGTAACTGAGCTACAGGTGGCTGACCTACAGGTGACTGACCTACTGGGCTGACCTACAGGTGGCTGACCTACAGGGCTGACCTACAGGTGACTGACCTACAGGTGACTGACCTACAGGTGACTGAGCTACAGGTAACTGAGCTACAGGTGGCTGACCTACAGGGCTGACCTACAGGTGACTGAGCTACAGGTAACTGACCTACAGGTGGCTGACCTACAGGTAACTGAGCTACAGGTGGCTGACCTACAGGTGACTGACCTACAGGTAACTGAGCTACAGGTGGCTGACCTACAGGTGACTGACCTACAGGTAACTGAGCTACAGGGCTGACCTACAGGTGACTGACCTACAGGTGGCTGACCTACAGGGCTGACCTACAGTTGGCTGACCTACAGGTAACTGAGCTACAGGGATGACCTACAGGTGACTGACCTACAGGTGACTGACCTACAGGTGACTGACCTACAGGGCTGACCTACAGGTGGCTGACCTACAGGTAACTGAGCTACAGGGCTGACCTACAGGTGACTGACCTACAGGTAACTGACCTACAGGTAACTGAGCTACAGGGCTGACCTACAGGTGACTGACCTACAGGTGGCTGACCTACAGGGCTGACCTACAGGTGGCTGACCTACAGGTGGCTGACCTACAGGGCTGACCTACAGGTGGCTGACCTACAGGGCTGACCTACAGGTGACTGACCTACAGGGCTGACCTACAGGTGGCTGACCTACAGGGCTGACCTACAGGTGGCTGACCTACAGGTAACTGAGCTACAGGGCTGACCTACAGGTGACTGACCTACAGGTAACTGAGCTACAGGTGGCTGACCTACAGGTGACTGACCTACAGGTAACTGAGCTACAGGTGACTGACCTACAGGTGGCTGACCTACAGGTGACTGACCTACAGGTAACTGACCTACAGGTGACTGACCTACAGGTGGCTGACCTACAGGTGACTGACCTACAGGTGGCTGACCTACAGGTGACTGACCTACAGGTAACTGACCTACAGGTAACTGACCTACAGGTGACTGACCTACAGGTAACTGAGCTACAGGTGGCTGACCTACAGGTGACTGACCTACAGGTAACTGAGCTACAGGTGACTGACCTACAGGTGGCTGACCTACAGGTGACTGACCTACAGGTGGCTGACCTAGAGGGCTGACCTACAGGTGGCTGACCTTTGAACCAGGTTGGTAGGGTTAGGGTAGGTTAAGCCCATCAGTGCAGTCAGTCAGCTACAGGAGAGCCACCACACAGATGAGTGAGAGCCAGGAAGTCATCTATCACACCACTGGTTCAACTTCTCTCTTTTGTTGTTGAATTTGAGTTGAACAAAGAGAGAGACAAGGTGCATTTAGGTACCATCGGAAAATCGATAATTAGACGATTTGTTTTTAAAGTTTGTAATTGGTGATCCTCGGGCCGAGGCCCTGGAGCAGAGATGAGGCCCCGGGCCAGGGGCCACAGGCGCCGGCCAACCACTCCTTCCCTCTCCACTCCTTTTTCTTTCTCGACGCTCAATTCCTTTTCAATGCTTTTGGTGGCTTAATGATTCAATGTTGATGCTGGCTACAGTTAAAAAAAAGGTTGAGATTTTTTTATATATATATTTGGAGACGAGGGTTTTGAATTCTTCAGAATGAATGGAGCATCTCTGTGTTGGGACGCTGACGTGGAGACGCTGCAGGAGGTCGGACTTTAAAAACCAGCAGAGTTGAGCTTGATTTTTGTGCAAAAGCCCCGAAGCCAAGGTGATCTAATTCTTGTGTGTTATTCTACCAACTGTCTCTGTACGGGGTGGGGGGGGGGGGGGGGGTTACTGTACGTTGGGAATATTCTCTCTCATTTTTGGAGAGAATAATCATCAAATGGTTAAATTTCTACAAAAAATATTTTCAAAAACGTTACGCAAAAAAAAGATTCAGATCATAATTTTACATGTGCTTCGATTGTTTAAAAAAGACAAAAAAGCAAAACAAAAACGAGAAGAAGAAGAAAAAAAAAACAGACTGTGCTCATACGGAGTCCAACTGATTTCTCTGAGGATGATGTTCAATTATTGATACCTGAGATTGTAGTTCATACTGTACATGAATACAAATAAAATTGCAATTCCTTTTTTTCCATTAGGTTCCAGGCCTCAGTCACTGCCGTCTCGTCCCATTTGTCTGGAGACGTTCAGAGAAAGAATGTGATCTGTCTCTGATCAACCAGTGCGACTCTTTGTTCAAGTCAAATGATTGGTGGAAGGTTTGAAAGCTGCAAGAAAAGCCTGTCGAGAGACAGCGGACGTGAGGAAGACGCTCCTTAGAGCGACGGGTTGTCCAGGCCTGGACGAGCGTCCACAGATACGACTGCTGCTGCTTGATTTGAGGTCCTAGTGTCAAGCTGCACACTAAGAACATGAAATTATATATATATATATATATATAGAGAGAGAGAGATAAATATAGATATGACAGATATTTTTTGCAGGATTTTAGAGACTAGAAATGCTGCATTAACAGGTTTTGTGCAGACTCACATATTAACTTTTCCATCAGAATTTACTGTTTGTGGAGGTTTTTGCCACACTGACTTCCACTAAAACCACATTTTATCAAAATGTTTCATATAAAAAATGTCCATAAAAATGAGATTATTCTCCATGAAATCACTCAGTTTGATGTAACACAGTGAAAGTTATGGCTGGATCAGAGTGAAAAACTTCCCCGAGTGGATGGGAATCCCCCAACAGGACATGAGGGTTAAACATGCGTAGTTGGATTTTTTGTTCAGTTCTAATGGTCCAATCTGAATCTCTCACACAAGCAAATGTGAGAGTCGGATAATGGAGAGCTGTACTCTGTGTCTCTGGTCCCTCCCAAGGCTGGCTGTGGCGAGCAGAGAAGCTCTCGGGCCCTGGGAGGACGTGGTTAATGCTGCTGTGGAGGAAACATTTCATCATTATTAATGAACAGCCTGCGAACCCGGAGCCCCGTCTCCTCCAGGGTCGTTCTTCTCCTCCTTCAGCGGAGCTGAAAGCTCCGTCAGTATCGACCCGAACGCTCGAGTTTTGTTCCCACAGAAAGATCAATAATTCATCTGTTAACTGAGTGATGTACTCTGGAGGTGATACTCACTGCAGAGTGAATCATCTGCACATCTTTCTTTCTGCACATCTTCTGCTTATTTGCATGCGCTTGCGCTGTAGTCGGGCCAACAGTTTTAAGAGTCAAATCAGTCAGAGGAAGAACTTTTCTGGCTGCTAATTTAGAATGATTGGGAGAATATTGAGGAGAAGATGACATGATGATGAGTGCAGCCTGGACGAGCAGGACATCTTCCATGGTGTCACCATGGTCGCTGGCTCTCCTCCCCTCTCCACTCAGCCCTGCGTCCTCAGTCACGCTGGTTTGTGCAGGGTTGTCAATCACACCGACACGCCCCGAATCATTCCACTTCTTGAAGCTCTAATATCTAACTAACCATGGAATTATATTCAGATGGACCACCCGATCGCACTCTGGCATGAGAAACTTGAGATGTTG
The DNA here is from genome assembly GCA_029224185.1 of Karalla daura. Classification (NCBI taxonomy): domain Eukaryota; kingdom Metazoa; phylum Chordata; class Actinopteri; order Chaetodontiformes; family Leiognathidae; genus Karalla; species Karalla daura. Next base: position 713,011 of record CM055190.1, read on the forward strand.
AGGCTGAAGAAAATGTAGTGAATGAGTATTTCAGGATTGAAAATAATGTTTTTTTGACTGGTTGTGTATTGGAGCCAGAGTTTTGGGAGCCAGCCCTAGTGGATCTCAGTGATGTTGTAAGTCCACTTTTACATACAGTCTATGTTTGAGAGTCAGCTGCTGATACATATTGACACATTGACACAAACCTGAAAACAAACATGGGGGCGATTTGCATGGAACATCCTCGGTTCAGTGACTGTCTGAGGCGGGTTGCATCAGCTAGTCGTCGGCCCTGGGACACAGTGATGGAGCAGGGTCAGAAGCTCAGTGTCCAGACTGAAGCCTCTGAGATGATCAGAGCAGACATCAGAGTTCAGACGCAGCTTCAAGTGGAAGGGAAATGCTCCAGGTCCCAGGTCAACGTTCATATTCAGACACTCTGCTGCGTTACATCTCTCAACACAACCTCCACATCTCCATCTACAGCCTCTGGACTCCTCCTCCTCCTCCTCCTCTGCAGACGTATGTCTCTGTGGCTTACACACCTAGCAACCAGGCACAGGCCAGGACAGGGCCACGCCGGTCCGCACATGGCCAGGAGGTGGTGCCTTCATGGATCATGTCAGCAGCAAAGATCTGTGTGACTAACTTCAACTATGGAGTAGCAGCTGGCACACAAGGTGCATTCAGGCTCCATAGGAAACCTGATAATCCACTACGTAGCAGGACAAACCACTGTCACCTGCAGTATGAAGACTGCAGGTCGTCACAGGTGCAGATGTGGCTTGAGAAGCTGCGGCGAGCAGGAAGTTGGTATCCTGAGCCGGGTTCGACTCACACAGTGAAACACAATGGCACGTTACACCTGGCGAGGCCGGGAGAGAGAGAGGAGAGGAACGAGAAGCTTCTGGAACTTCAGGAATCTGCTGCAGCTCAGACACTGGCCTGCTGACCTCACTCTCTGGTGTTAGTATAGAAGCTATAGAAGCTGTAGAAGCTCACACCTCGGACTGTTTTACAGCCCTGTTTGTATCTGTGGGAATATTACGCTTTGTTTCTGCCTGTTTCACCTGATCGTCACATGAACGATCACATCTATGACTTCACAGCCCTGAATATGACCATGTGCAGCTTTGCCTGACTGTAACTCTGAGGGACTTTATGGAAACAAACAATGTAGCTTCTCAGCTTGTCCCTGAGCTAAGTAGTTCGACTGGTTACATCAGCCTTGGTGCCTTGGTGGCTAGTGGAACACCTTTTAAAGTCTTTTTCAATCAAGGGTAGGATTACAGTCCAGCTCTCAACAGCAAATGTAAAAATGCAATGAATGAGTAATGGTTATGCTCACACATTGAGATACAGATCAGCATATATCTCTATGCATACATGGACAGGGACTGAGCCTGTGAAGTTTGGTTTACACAATAGATGCTTTTCCATTCCCCCATTCCAAGATGGCCGCCCCGTAGGCCCGCCCCTCCAGTGGGCAGCAGCGCTCGATGCTGCCATCCTCTGTGAGGACTCTTCTAGTGAAGGGCCGTCTCACAGCTGTACCCAGTGAGTGATGTTTCCACGGTTCCATCATTCACCCACAGTTCGGCTTCAGTCTTCATCCCCAAAGTCGCTGCAGACATTTGTCTGCACAGACGGGACGAGAGAAGGAGCCAAGCGTCTTCTGATTTCATGAAGGAGAGGAAAAATATACTTGTTCACTCAAAATGCATGTGTGTGAGTGTGTGTCTAACTATCAGATGATTGTCTTTCTTTTGTGTAATTAGTACGCTGGTTAATGGATAATTAAGGGTTAGGGTTGTCGATCCACAGTGGGAGCAGTTACATTATTGCAGAGAAGAAGCAAGATGAGAGAGATGTTAGAACAGATAGATGAAGTAGAGGAATATTAGGAGCGTGTGAGAGCAGAGATCTCTATATGAGCTGCTGTGATGGTTTTATTAAGGCCAGATGTTGGATGTTTGGTGGAGCAGCTCTGTGGGGCCGCCTGCAGCAGCCTCTCAGCCTCCTCCATCACTGAGCTCTTTTTTATTAAAAAAGAACTTAATGAGCGCTGAAGGTTCTGGAAGTCCGGGCTGAGCGTGGCCCCTGGATGGCCTGTCGGGCCCCTGCCGCTCCACTCTGACTCTGACGGAGCCGAGGAGCCCTGACGGAGGCTGCTGCTCACATCACACACACTGCTCTAATTACTGATTGTATGAATTAGTATTCTGTGTCATGAAAAGCTCCACAAGATGCATTATTCAACAGACCCTGAAAAAAACGACAGGGACGCAGGAGGGAAATGGGCCTGATTGGCAGTTAGGATGCGAGCGTGCAGCCTGCTACCGCCTCAGACTGTGCAGACTGGCCCTCACCTGCACTGGCAAAAACTCCTGTTCCCCAGAGACAGTTCAGGTGGTCCACACACAGGTGCACACGTTGCATTCACACACCAGTTCTCATAAATTCACTCTGTACATCTGAAATACAGTGGCAGTCAGCACAAAGGTTTATCGAGTCAAGACTAAGAGATGTGGTCTTCTGGTCTGAAAAGTGAAGCAAACCTGGAAGTGACTTTACTTGCAGTACCACTGAGATCCACTAGGGTTGGTCCAACACATTGTGGCTCCCACACACACCCATAAAAAAAAAAATCTAATTTTCAATCACAAAATACTTGTTTGATAAATGTTTTTCACAGCTCATAACAGTTTCAACAGCCACAGTTTTTCATGCCAGTGTTAGGGGTCTGACCCCTCCCCCACCCCCACCCCCCCCCTAAATGTGGAACCACAGAAGCCTCGATATGATCGGATGATAAAAATGACACAAGATGTGTTGTGTATCAGGTGTTAAGACACTGCACCACCAGTTTCATGCCACAGTGATGACATTCATCCTGTTTGTAATCCAGATTTGATTTTGTTTTTCCATTTCACATACAGCTGCTCCGCGCTCATACACAACCAGACCATCGGGATGTTAAATGGCCCATGGAGCAGAGCGGAGCAGGAAGGAGCAGGGAGGAGCAGGAGGAGCAGGGAGGAGCAGGGAGGAGCAGGGAGGAGCAGGAGGAGCAGGAGGAGCAGGGAGGAGCAGGAGGAGCAGGAGGAGCAGGGAGGAGCAGGAGGAGCAGGAGGAGCAGGGAGGAGCAGGGAGGAGCAGGAGGAGCAGGAGGAGCAGGAGGAGCAGGGAGGAGCAGGGAGGAGCAGGGAGGAGCAGGAGGAGCAGGAGGAGCAGGGAGGAGCAGGAGGAGCAGGGAGGAGCAGGGAGGAGCAGGAGGAGCAGGGAGGAGCAGAGCCTGGGCCTGTTTTTAGCAGCGTGTTGAGGAGCGATCTGCTTCATCTCACAGCGTGTGAACAGGCAGGAGGGATGTGACTGATCAGTGCCGACAAACTGGGAGCGACTCCGATAAGACCAGATCAACACGTCCACCAGTCAACAAACTGTAACCAGACCTCGCATGTGGCGAGGTGGGGGGGGGTGGGTAGGGGTGGGGGGGGGGGGGGGGTGGGGTGGGGTGGGGGGGGTAGCGTATTACAGCGGCTGGCACGTTTAGCAGGGAAACACGTCTGGTCTGGTCGCTGTGCTGCTGCTGCAGCTCTGGCCTCGCTCCAAGCTGACCTGGCAGAGTGGGAGCAGGCCTGGGATACGCACACACACACACACACACACGCACACACACACACAATATATCATCTCTGATATTAGTTCACTCACTGTTCACACGTATCGAATAAAAAGGTCAAAATATTGACAGTTGCATTGTTACAAATGTTACATTTGCATGTACCAGACATGATTTGTATCCTCATCCCACCTTCAGCTCTGGACCCAGGAAGCAAACAAACCCTGATAAAACTTTACAATAACCTTCCTACCAGGCCTGTACCAGGCCTGTACCTGGGCTGTACCTGGGCTCTACCAGGCCTGTACCTGGGCTCTACCAGTCCTGTACCTGGGCTGTACCTGGCCTGTACCTGGGCTGTACCTGGGCTGCACCTGGGCTGTACCTGGCCTGTACCTGGGCTGGAGCCAGAGAAAGGTGACACCCTGAACAAACTGTCTCTCAGGTGGATTGGGGTCACCCAATCGGAGTCGCTCCCAGTTTGTCAGCACTGATCAGTCACATCCCTCCTGCCTGTTCATGACCCAAATCCACAAATTAACGAGGAAGCTGACAGGGCAGGACTCAGCTCCACCCACAAGGTCAGGGCTAGGGTTAGAGTTTAAAAATAGCACCTTAATTTTATGCGAAAGTGAAAGCTTGAGAAGCTGTGACATCTGAATATCTTAACTCTGCACCAGAGGACTCTGGGTCATGACCTGGACTCAAGGTTAATTTTCTCTTAAATCACATCTCTGTTTCTCTTCTAGTGCTTCTCTCTCTGACTCACAGATGAATACTGATGAAAGCAGCTCAGTACCACAGGGAGCAGAGTAATAGATTACTCTGTCCTATGAGCTCACAGCTCGCACAGGCCACGTGTCTCCACCACGTCTCACCCATCACTAACTCACCGACCACTCGATACTGTCGTATGTAATTATCAATATTCTAATGTTGCTACGGGCTGTTGCCTAGCAACAGCTGCTGTAAGGGAGGAAGACAGACGCCAGCGAGCAGACAGACGAGCAGACAGACGAGCAGACAGACGAGCATGGAGCAGTGGCATATCCAGGGGGTGGCCAGGGGTGGAACCTCTGAAAGCTGACTGGCCACCCCCAGATCTGATGGGCAACTTCAGCTATGCCATCAGAACCCCATAAACCTATAACCTTACTACATCTCATCTCATCTCATCTCATCTCATCTCATCTCATCTCATCTCATCTCATCTCATCTCATCTCATCTCATCCCATCTTATCGTTACATGCATCACCTTTGTCCCGACAGCTTCCCTAGGAAACATTGCCCTAGGGAAGCCAGAACATGCTGCTGGTACTCTGGCATTGCTGGACAACAACACACCCAGACACTCTGACACCACAATAATCCACTTAGAGTGGGAGAGAGAGAGAGTAAGGGAGAGAGAGAGAGAGAGAGAGAGAGAGAAAGGGAGTCTGCCTGGACCTGGCGTACCCCCCTCCAGGACCAGGACTCAGCATTTTTCCAGCATCAGAGTCTGGAGAGACGCCAGCCCCTCATCACCTCCTGAAAGGATTACACGCCTCGACATTTTGACATTTGTATACAGACAAATTACATCTCTCTCTCAGAGGAAGTCTCTCTCTGTTTCTCTCCCTCTCTCTCTCTCTCTCTCTCTCTCTCTCGCTCTCTCTCTCTCTCTCTCTCTCTCTCTCTCTCTCTCTCTCAGTGGTTCTGTTTCTTACCCTAGCAGAACAGTCCCAGCCCGATCACCTTCAGAGACATAAATCTACTGCAACTTTCTTGCACACAAAGATAACATCCACAACTTTATTCAAATTTCACTCTCACTCACACACACACACCTACAGGAGAAGTTGGGTGCCTCCTGCTGAGGGTGAACATGAGACTTTCACCCGGGCACCTTCGTGGTACTATGCTGCTCACTGCGTCTGTGACCACACTGCAAATCATTGGTTACACAAACACGTACACATCACATAAACACCTGTAATTATTCTCACTTCACTTAATCAATTTCATGATGTGATGCGTCCGATCGCTGAACAACTGCACAGACAGAACTGTGGGTTACATCACAGACTGAGCTGAATTGTGAGCAGAGCTGCAAGCTGAGAGGAAAAGTTCCTCTGCTGTAAAATCATCTTCTTCCTCTAATGTCTGTGACTCGTCTGAGAGACAAGCTGCTCTGGGGGGTGAAAACATGTGTCTAATAGTGATAAAATCCTGCAGATTCTCACTTTAAAGAGACAAACTGGGACATGAAACAAACCAAATCTGTTTTTTTCCTCAGGAATTCTGCTGCCGTGCCAATCGTCAGAGGTGTCTGCGTTGTGTCTTGTTGTTATTTGTCCCGCTCCCTTACACCTCGTCCTCTGCTCGAGCTCCATCCGCTGGTCTGCTGGTGGTCCATGTGGAGCATGAGCCCAGCAGGAGCCTCGGGACGTGATCTTCATCCAGGGCTGCTTCAAACGCTTCATCCACAGAGCTTAGACGTTTACCTGAGAAACATTGTCATTTCCTTTTTATTGTAGAATCGTTTTGAAGTTCACACAAAGTCTTCTAAAAATCAGGCATCATGGTCCCTGTCCCCTCAGTCCTGTCCCTTCTGTCCTGTTCCCTCTGTCCTGTTCCCTCTGTCCTGTTCCCTGTTCCCTCTGTCCTGTTCCCTCTGTCCTGTTCCCTCAGTCCTGTTCCCTGTTCCCTCTGTCCTGTTCCCTCAGTCCTGTTCCCTGTTCCCTCTGTCCTGTTCCCTCTGTCCTGTTCCCTCTGTCCTGCTCCCTCTGTCCTGTTCCCTCTGTCCTGTTCCCTCTGTCCTGTTCCCTGTTCCCTCTGTCCTGTTCCCTCTGTCCTGTTCCCTCTGTCCTGTTCCCTCTGTCCTGTTCCCTCTGTCCTGTTCCCTGTTCCCTCTGTCCTGTTCCCTCTGTCCTGTTCCCTCTGTCCTGTTCCCTCTGTCCTGTTCCCTGTTCCCTCTGTCCTGTTCCCTCTGTCCTGTTCCCTCGGTCGTGGTGAGAACGTAACACAGTAAATGATTCTCCTCAGTGAACAGGTTCTCCTCTCTCGAGTTGGTTTCCGCTCTGACTGTGACCTCTTCACTTACACTACGCATGAGACATCCAAAAACTGTTGTTAGCAGACCTGGAGCAGGAGGGCGAATCGTCCAAAGTATTTTTTATGAGTCATCCAGACAGACAAGAGTTTACCTGTAGCAAAACCATCATTTAAATCCAATAATTCCATCGCAGCCTCCGGCATGGCAGCTTGGTTGCTTGAGAGGGCAGAGGGAATCCAGCAGCTTCACCTCTGGTCGATATGTCGTTTTCCTGGGCTGCAGAAGTTGTTTCTGTGATGAGTCAAACAGCCTGGAGAAGCAGTCACAGACAGCAGGAGGAGCAGGAGGAGCGGGAGGAGCAGGAGGAGCAGGAGGAGCACGGGGAGCAGGAGGAGCGGAAGCAGCTGACGCAGCGGGCTGCTCCCTGCTCCTCTGCTGATTGCACCGTTTACATCACATATGATTAAAACCTGGAGGAGAATTCCACTTTGAGAAGCTCTGTTCGCTCAGATTTGTAACTGAGTTCATGATTCTGCTAACCTGCCATGTTTTCGTGTGTGTGTGTGTGTGTGTGTGTGTGTGTGTGTGTGTGTGTGTGTGTGTGTGTGTGTGTGTGTGTGCTCTGACTTTAATGTAATATTGTTTTTTGCAGTGTATTGTGTTGGGTATTTAATTATTTCCTTTTTGTTATTTAGTGTTTGTTGTGTATTTCTCAGACTAGTGAACTCTATAGGTTGCTACCCAGTGGAGTCTGTGTCTACTGGACTAAAAGTCCAGCAGCATCCTGCTGCTGCATCCTGCTGCTGCATCCTGCTGCTGCATCCTGCTGCTGCTGCTGCTGCTGCATCCTGCTGCTGCTGCTGCTGCTGCTGCTGCTGCTGCATCCTGCTGCTGCTGCTGCTGCTGCTGCTGCTGCATCCTGCTGCTGCTGCATCCTGCTGCTGCTGCTGCTGCTGCTGCATCCTGCTGCTGCTGCATCCTGCTGCTGCTGCATCCTGCTGCTGCTGCATCCTGCTGCTGCTGCTGCTGCTGCTGCATCCTGCTGCATCCTGCTGCTGCTGCATCCTGCTGCTGCTGCTGCATCCTGCTGCTGCTGCTGCTGCATCCTGCTGCTGCTGCTGCTGCTGCTGCTGCATCCTGTTGCTGCATCCTGCTGCTGCTGCTGCTGCTGCTGCTGCATCCTGCTGCTGCTGCTGCTGCTGCATCCTGCTGCTGCTGCTGCTGCTGCTGCTGCATCCTGCTGCTGCTGCTGCTGCTGCATCCTGCTGCATCCTGCTGCTGCATCCTGCTGCTGCTGCTGCATCCTGCTGCTGCTGCTGCTGCATCCTGCTGCTGCTGCTGCTGCTGCTGCATCCTGCTGCTGCTGCTGCATCCTGCTGCTGCTGCTGCTGCTGCATCCTGCTGCTGCTGCTGCTGCTGCTGCATCCTGCTGCTGCTGCTGCTGCATCCTGCTGCTGCTGCTGCTACTGCTGCTGCTGCTGCTGCTGCATCCTGCTGCTGCATCCTGCTGCATCCTGCTGCTGCTGCTGCTGCATCCTGCTGCTGCATCCTGCTGCTGCATCCTGCTGCTGCATCCTGCTGCTGCTGCTGCTGCATCCTGCTGCTGCTGCTGCTGCTGCATCCTGCTGCTGCTACTGCTGTGTGTGTGTGTGTGTGTGTGTGTGTGTGTGTGTGTGTGTGTGTGTGTGTGTGCTCTGACTTTAATGTAATATTGTTTTTTGCAGTGTATTGTGTTGGGTATTTAATTATTTCCTTTTTGTTATTTAGTGTTTGTTGTGTATTTCTCAGACTAGTGAACTCTATAGGTTGCTACCCAGTGGAGTCTGTGTCTACTGGACAGTGGACTGTCTACTGCTGCTGCTGCTGCATCCTGCTGCATCCTGCTGCTGCTGCTGCTGCTGCATCCTGCTGCTGCTGCTGCATCCTGCTGCTGCTGCTGCTGCTGCTGCATCCTGCTGCTGCTGCTGCTGCTGCTGCATCCTGCTGCTGCATCCTGCTGCTGCTGCTGCTACTGCTGCTGCTGCTGCATCCTGCTGCTGCTGCTGCTGCTGCTGCATCCTGCTGCTGCTGCTGCTGCTGCTGCATCCTGCTGCTGCTGCTGCTGCTGCTGCTGCATCCTGCTGCTGCTGCTGCTGCTGCATCCTGCTGCTGCTGCTGCTGCTGCATCCTGCTGCTGCATCCTGCTGCTGCTGCTGCATCCTGCTGCTGCTGCTGCTGCATCCTGCTGCTGCTGCTGCTGCTGCTGCATCCTGCTGCTGCTGCTGCATCCTGCTGCTGCTGCTGCTACTGCTGCTGCTGCTGCTGCTGCATCCTGCTGCTGCATCCTGCTGCATCCTGCTGCTGCTGCTGCTGCATCCTGCTGCTGCATCCTGCTGCTGCATCCTGCTGCTGCTGCTGCTGCTGCATCCTGCTGCTGCTGCTGCTGCTGCTGCATCCTGCTGCTGCTACTGCTGCTGCTGCATCCTGCTGCTGCTGCTGCTGCTGCATCCTGCTGCTGCTGCTGCTGCATCCTGCTGCTGCTGCTGCTGCTGCTGCTGCTGCTGTTGCTGCATCCTGCTGCTGCTGCTGCTGCTGCTGCATCCTGCTGCTGCTGCTGCTGCTGCTGCTGCTGCAGCTGCTGCTGCTGCTGCTGCATCCTGCTGCTGCTGCATCCTGCTGCTGCTGCTGCTGCTGCTGCAGCTGCTGCTGCTGCTGCTGCTGCTGCTGCTGCTGCTGCTGCTGCTGCATCCTGCTGCTGCTGCTGCTGCTGCTGCAGCTGCTGCAGCTGCTGCTGCAGCTGCTGCTGCAGCTGGACTTCCTTTGCCATGTCTACATGACTTGTGCCAGGCAGGAAGAGGTGGGTGGGGCATGCATAGCTCATTGTCATTTACATGTAAAGCTACTAACACCGAGCTTTCAGATAAGGGCTGTCAAATGTGTAGAGTTTCCTTTTCTTGTTATTAATGTTTGGACTGGAAGACACAAATGTTTGGACACCTAAGAGAAGATCCCTGCAGCCCTACCTCCATGCTGCATTTTGCTTTGAATTGCTCGATGACTGATTGAATGATTGATTACTTTGTCTTGCAGGTTTGTGTGTCACTGTGATAATATCAGAGTGGATCCTGCAGGGGGACACTGCAGTCCATCCCCCTGCAGGAGCCGCCCTTCATGGAGGGAGCTGAAAAGCACCACTGACTCCTACGGAGGAGAGGAGCAAACATCCAGAGGATCCATAAATAAAAGCGGGAGCGTTTGCTCTGGTGACCTCCGCTGCAGCTGCATCATCTCCTGGCAGTGAAGCGGAGTGGAGCTGCAGCAGCGTCACTCATGAGGAGACCTGACCACATCCAACAGGAGGATTAGGACAACACAAACCAGGCATCTAGGAATGGACTGGGATTAAACACTGAAGTCAAATGCATCTGGTTTTTGCTTTTTGGAACATTGATTATTGAACATTGAGGATGCAGCAAAAACATAGAAAGAGAGAGAGAGAGAGACAGAGAGAGACAGGAAGAGAGAGAGGAACAGAAAGACAGATAGAGAGAGACAGAGAGAGACGGGAAGAGAGAGAGAGGAACAGAGAGACAGAGAGAGAGCAGAGAGACAGATGAATGTCTGTCTGTGTGTGTGTGTGTGTGTGTGTGTGTGTGTGTGTTTGTGTGTGTGTGTGCGTGTATGTGTGCGTGTGTGTGTGTGTGTGTGTGTGTGTGCGTGTGCCTGTCTGTGTGTGTGCGGAGGAGGAGGAGAAGGAGGAGGTGGGCCTGGCTCTGGAGGAGGAGGAGGATGGAGGTCTGGCTCTAGAGGAGGAGGAGGAGGGAGGAGCCCTGGCTGGAGGAGGAGAAGGAGGAGAGAGGCCTGGCTCTGGAGAAGGAGGAGGAGGAAGGCCTAGTTCTGGAGGAGGAGGAGGAGGGGGAGGAGGAGGAGGAGGAGGAGGAGGAGGAGGAGGGAGGTCTGGCTCTGGAGGAGGAGGAGGAGGAGGAGGAGGAGGGAGGTCTGGCTCTGGAGGAGGAGGAGGAGGAGGAGGAAGAAGGCCTGGCTCTGGAGGAGGAGGAGGACCTTGCAGTGTGTGAGCTCTCTCCACTTGTTTCATACTGTAGTAACTTCAGAACAAACGACTGTGACCTCATCAGGCACTCACTCTGCTGCGTCACCATGGCAACCGTTATCACAGCTTCCGTCACCGTGGTAACCTTAACTACAGACTACTAGCAGTTGCTGTAGTAACAGTAGTAGTACTAGTAGAAGTAGTTACAATAGAAGTGATTTTACACTTTTTCACTAGTCACCCAGCAGCACAGCCCTGCATCCCCCCCTAGGGAACGTTCTATTGTGGAACGTTCTATTATTCTATTCTATTCTACTTTTTCTTCCACCAGTTGATATCAATAATATTGGCGATTCATCAATTCACAGACTCAGTAGCCTTCTTGTTTTGAGGCTGGGGCTGCTCAGCGCGGGGGTCAAGGCTTCACCACTGCTGGAGGAGAGAGGCAGCAGGAGTCTGAGCCACCCCAGCCCCCTAGCAAGAGTAGCAGTAGTAGTAGTAAGAGTAGTAGGCTACTGCACTACTACCAGTGCTTAGTAAGTCAAAGTCAGTTACCAGTGTTGGGAGTAATGCATTACTAGAGTAACAAATTACTGTAATGCATTGCTTTTTGCAGTAATGCAGTAATGTACGGCATTACAGGGGAAAATTTGGGTAATATTTACTTGGTACAAACGTTGGTAACGCGCGTTACAATGCATTTTTTTATCCTGAAATGAAGTGGTAAAATATTTCTTGCTTTGGCAACAAATTGGCCAAAGCTATCGCGAGATCAGCAGAGGAAAATGTCCTCGCTACATGTTCCACTTCCTTTTCCTTTGGTCGGAGAGAAGAGTGAGACGAGTGAGCCTTCAGATAACCGAACGTTAGACAGCACACTCTCCAGATGGGCATATGTGAGGATATTAAGAATATAGTCGTGAAGTGCACTTTGTCTACTAAAGAACTGTCCACTTTGCGAAATAGCACCAGTAATTTATCTAAGCATTTACAGAGGTGCCATAGTAACATGAAGTTAGCGAGGATAAAAAAATAGGTAAAACAGAGCAACCAAAATTAACGTTCTCTCGCTCTCCCCAGTCACATTTCAAAATGTGACTGGCTAGCCTCATGTAGCCTATAGCTAATCATCATTGTCAAGCTGTGACTTAAAAGGCTTGTATTTTCTTTCTCTCAGGCTAGTTGTATTGGCTACAATTTGCCATAATGTGTATTTTTTGCTACATTTCTGAAATGATGGGGCCATCTTTTTTGTGAAGCAGAAACTATGCTTAATTTAGTAAACTTTTGAATAACAAAGACGTGGAAATGCTAATTTTGTATCCTGTACAGTTAATTTCAGTTCATCTTATTCTAATATGAATAGGTCTATTGTTGCAATATTGCTATCACAATTTTCCAGATGTTGACCTTTTGTCTGCTCCCCCATCCCGGGGGCTAACATACCCTCATGTTTTTACCATAAACCGAGCTCAGTCAGATACCACGTCACCTTCCACTGAATGTGAGGAGCTAATTGAGTGCCATGAGCTACATTTAGATCGCCAAATACATATTTAGTTATTTTGATGAGCAACTTAAAAGTAATGTAATACTGGTGTAATGCCATGACATTTCATAATAGAGTAATATTGTAATGTAACAAATTACTTTGAAATGTCAGTAACAAGTAGTCAATTACAGTTTGAAGTAACACTGTCAGTTACACAGCTATAGTCACCGTGCGGGTGCTTTTATATATGGATTCATTCTATTGTGATATTAGTTGTGATAACAACCACAGAAACTATGGCAACCACATAACTACACTACACGCCATGGCAAGAGGTGGCCATGTTTTGACCATCTGATTGTGTGTGCATGTGCATGTGCGTGTGTGTGTGTGTGTGTGTGTGTGTGTTGGGGTGGGGGTTGGGGTCTTTCTCTCTCTACCTCTTTCCTCTCTCTCTTTCTCTCTCTCTCTCCCTCTTTCCTCTCTCTATCTTTCTCTTTCCTCTCTCTCTATCTTTCTCTCTATATCTTTCTCTTTCCTCTCTCTCTCTTTCCACTCTTTTTTTCTCTCCTATTCATTGCTTTAACCGGGACAACCGGGATATACAACATCAGCATTTTAGACCTTAGCAGACCTTTTCTTTTCACTCATCTTTTGTCTGTGGTTTGTTTCATTTGTACTTCTTTTATGATTGCAGACTGGTGTCAGAGTAGGGTGCTGACAACATCCTGGAAAAGACACAAGAATGGTTTTCTTGTTCTTCACTCTATGTTTTTTTAACGCTTTCAATTCTTCATGTTAACCGATCGTTTCCAAGTAAAGCACACTAAGTTGCCTCAGGGTGTGAAATGTGTGATGTATGAATAAAAAATAAAGCTGGTTTGTCTTTGATCAAAGAGTAGAGAAGTGACAAGAAGGCAGGCGGGGTGGTGCACGCTGTCCCTTGTAATGTCCTTTGACCTCCGTCCTTCATCAGGGTGGACGTGGTGGACGTGGTGGACGTGGTGGACGTGGTGGACGTGGTGGTCCACCTGCACCACCATCTTTAGAAGGAGCTGAATGTAGTGGCTCCATTTCTCACCCTCCACTGTAAAAACCCAGTCAGTCTGCGCTTTTACAGTTGCATTTAAGTGGGTCAACAACAAAAATAAAAAAAAAAAGTAAAAAAGTTTGGGATGTGAAGTTACCAAAGGCTTAGAGCAACACAGCAGAGGAGGAAGGCGAACGGCTTACTCCCTATCTGTCTCCACTCGCTCCCACACTGGATTAGAGCGAGATATGGGAGCTGGGCATGGAAATGGAATGATTTATTTAAGACAGGTCGCTCCTGCGGGAGGCAGCGCCGGCCCGGGGGGAAACCCTGCTCTCTGCTCTCCCTCCCTCCCTCCCTCCCTCCCTCTCTCCCTCCCTCCCTCCCTCCCTCTCTCCCTCACTCCCTCCCTCGCTCGCTCCCTCTCTCCCTCCCTCCCTCTCTCCCTCCCTCCCTCCCTCCCTCCCTCCCTCCCTCCCTCCCTCCCTCGCTCCCTCGCTCCCTCACTCCCTCCCTCTCTCCCTCCCTCCCTCCCTCCCTCCCTCCTCTCTCCCTCCCTCCCTCCCTCCCTCCCTCTCTCCCTCCCTCCCTCTCTCCCTCACTCCCTCCCTCCCTCCCTCCCTCCCTCCCTCCCTCTCTCCCTCCCTCCCTCCCTCCACACATACACAACATTAGCATATGCATCTCAACAGCAGGCAGAGAGCTGCAGCGTTCTGTGGGGAGCTGAGTCTCCTCCACTGGTTCCTGCCGGTCCTGAGGGCTCAGGACGTTCTGCTGGTGTTCACACAGAGCTGCCACAGACGATGTCTGTCGTTTACTTTCTTTACTTACAAATGGTGCAAAAAATACTTGTTACATGTCTTAAAATCAGGATCAAAGGAACATAAGGAAAACATAAATCAACGACTCAATCATTAACTGGTTGTCGATTGGTCTATTGATAGTCAGTTTATCAGTTAGTTGTTGCAGCAGGTCATTCTGTACCATGCTTACCCAAAACACAACCATGAAAACAATGCAAAGTCAGGAGACCATGACATGGTGTGGTAGCTGGATCATTCAACGAGGACAGGATGACACCTCGCTGCCCCAGGAGCGGCAGCTCCACTGTCCCAACAGCCCAACTTCCCAACATCAAACTTTAATCTTTATGTGATTTCTGGTCCAGAGAGAAAACGACCTGGGAGCCGAATGAATGAAAGAATGAATGAATGACAGAGATACTAAGATTAGCAGCAAGAAGAAGCAGAAGAATTTAAAAGCCTGATGGATCTTCTTCTATATCCTATAGATCCCTCCATCCACGATCTGCTCCATCCAGGTGTCATGAATTGGACCGTCATCTCTCCAGTACGTCCCAGTGAATCCATCAGAGAAACATGACTGAACTTATCAAAGAGGCTCAGGATGTTCCGTCTGGATCCAGCAACAACTTCATGCACACTCCACATGGAGGTGGTCTCGGCTGGATGTTCTCCAGGACCGTTCTCCGCCAGAACCTCCAGCTCGTCTCTCTGCTTGGACAGAGTTTCCCAGGCATTTCCCATGATGACTGAAGCAGAAGGAAGTTATATCTCCACTTCATCCTTCACCTTTACACCTTTACGTTCCATTTGCCTCAGACGTCAGAGCTGGAAATGAAGTCACCAGTTATAAAGTCAGTGAATAACAGCAACAAAACAACATGGTCGATCAACCTCTCCAAGTTCCACCTTGTTAAAGTCCATGGTCGTCTGTGTCACTGTCTCCACTTCACCATCAGTAAGGTGAGTGGTTAATGTCAGGGTTACACACTGCTGACCTGTCAGCTGAGGATTCATTCTACCACACCTAGTCACCCCTCCTGTGCTGATGCTCACAGCTGGGAGTTGTTTCAGGTTTCATGTCCCAGATGTTTGTCCACACACACATACAAACACACACACACTGATTGTTTCCAGGGAAACAGGGGAGAGTTAAAACTAAACATGTTTCTTAATGAGATCAAGTCTCAGCATGAAGCCAATCAGACTGACACGTTTCTCTCTTCCCCCACGATCAGCTGTAACAGGCTGTTTGAGACACATGTAAAAACATCATGGAGGACAGACAGACAGACAGACAGACAGACAGACAGACAGACAGACAGACAGACAGACAGACAGACAGACAGACAGACAGACAGACAGACAGACAGACAGAGCACCCATATGAAACAGAGGACACAGCTTCTGAGATCAACTGTGCAGGAATAAAGACCAAACATTGATTTCTTCAGCTGTTAATGGTTCTGCTGCTGCAGCTTTGTTGTTTCATGTGTCAGATCAGAACTTAGAAGAGTTACATAACGGATCATGCTTTAAAAGTTCATTTCTTAAAGGGACACGTTCATGTATGTTGTTGGCACGACTCCTCGTTAGATTTATTCCTGGTACTGGGTATACTGGGAGAGTAGCCCCCCCCGGCAGGCAGACATCTGGGAACTACCGCTGCCCGCCAGGGACAAACAGCATCACCGTGTCCTCTCTGGGAGCCAGAGCAGAGCCGCTGGAGGAGAAGAGCAGAGACAGAGGCTTTTTGACACACGGAGGCTACCGTAGCAGCACAGCGAGGGATGAACACGGAGACGCTGTCCTTCAGAGGACGAGAGGGACGGAGGCAGGAGGGGACAGCATCACAACAAGTTAACCAGTGCACAGACCGCAGCGTTGAGCTCAGCACGGCCCTCTCACAGCATTCAGCAACATCTCAGGACCCACAGAGAGCTTCTCTAAGGCAAGGCGCTCTGAAGCTCAGCTGGCATCAACTCGAAGTTCCCTCACATTCAAAAGCAAAAAAAATCTCAGATCCCTCAAATTTAAAAACAGGCATTTATGGTCACTGCATCTCTTATTTTTCCTTATTTTATTTAGTTTTTTTCTTCTTATTTAATTTCATTTTTCTATCATTATTATGTATTTGCTCATGGAGGCATCTTTGGTCACACCTGTAAAATCACATTACAAAGAAGACGTATTACAGCGTTGACATTGTTATGGACACATATATGTATATTTAACGATAAACTAGTGTTTAGATAATGAATCGGAGCAGTTGAGGTGCTTTTGAGTTTTGTGAGCTTTCAGGATTCCTTTCTGGACTCTGAGAAACATTTTACAACATTTTCCCACATTTCACAGACCAAGTCAACCAATCAATCAAGCAATCAATGGACAGGCTCGAAAGCTCTGTGTTGAATAATCTTGAAAAACGCGGGACCAGACGATAATAATGTTACAAAACACAAATCCAGAGGCGACAGGTTCCACCTGCAGTTCTCACACTGGTTGCATTCATACATTTACCTTTATTTTAATTGATTAAACAGGACTAATTCTGGGAAGCACTTGTAGTAGGGATTATGGAACAAAGTGTGAAAACAGCACATGCATGTCCTGCATGAATCTGTAAAAACATGAGTCTCACACACACAGAGCACGGATGCTCAGCCCATGCTCCAGCTGGGGCCCTGGACAGCTCCAGAGCTGCTGTCGCTCCCTCACATCCACCATGCTCATACCCAGGGAGCCTGCAGACCTGGTCCACAGAGCAGACTGCACTCTGCTGCAGGGGGGGGCGGCTGTGGGGGGGGGTGACCAAGTGATTATCAGCAGTGTAGATAAGTTTACAATCTAACAGTGACTCTACTGCTGTTTAACACTAGGATAGCAAACACAATTACATCTGGAGCCCTCACTCCTCACTGAAGAGGATGGAGCCTCTAGGGGGCGCTGCTCCAGGCTGTAGCCTACACAGCAGGGATCTGATATTTTCCACTTTTCTTTTTGTTTTAGAGAAATTTGTGCTGGAACAAAAAATGTGCTCCAAGAAACAAACTTGCCTTGTCTTGAGCGAGGCTGTGGACGTACATCAGCAACTGCTCCTTCTTCTTCGTCACTCTGTTCCCCTCCTCCTCCTCCCGTAGGTTCTGGGCTGAGCCTGGTTCAGATTCAGGTTTCTGGACAGAGAGAGTCCGACTGGCAGCCAGCAGCTCGGCACAGCTTTGGATCTAATGCAGAGGACAGAGTCCAGGTGTTGGAGCATTAGCTCCAGAAGCTCTGCCAGAACAGGTGCAGAGCAACACGCTGACACACACTCTTGTGAACAGACCGGAGCTGGATGCTGGTTCACCTCTCAGAGAGAGGACGTGATGAGGAACCATGTTAGCATGGTTGGTGGGAGCGAGGGCTGCTGTTCAGGAACAGCAGGTTCAGCTTTGCTCCAAAGGTCATTTACTGTGTGTGTGTGTGTGTGTGTGTGTGTGGTGTCATCACCAGGTCTTCAAAGTGAAGAAAAACAGAGATAAGAAGAGAACAATCTTTAGGATTTGGTCTGTGGCTTGTTTCTGTCTAGGTCCGCCAGCTTTCCTCCTGGTCCGGGGCTAATTTCTCCAAACCAGCAGAGCAGATCCTGTCTGTTCCAATATGGAGACCTCAGTTTCAATTTCCTCACATCCACTTCAAAAGTCCAACCAATCAGCCTCACCTGTGTTCCTCAGTCCATTTACCAATATGTAAAGTCACATTTATTCATGTCTGCTGGTCTGTTTGACTGGAGCTGCGCGTCCCTCCGTCCTCCTCTGTGCTGGGCCTTTACTCATCTGTTGTGTTTGGATGTTTGTCCGTCTGTCCCCCTGGACCCGAGGCTCCTGCTGTCGCCTGCTCAGAGGAAATTAAACCAGAGAGTCTCATAAAAAATCTGGATGAAGGAAGTCCAGCCCCCCCCCCCCCCCCCCCCCACACACACACACACACACACACACACTAATGCTTTCTGTTCTCTCTCCTTCTCTTATTCATGAGACAAATGTGGAGCTGTGTAGCGGGCAGAGCCAGGGTGTGATGAAGCAGCATCTGACATTTCCCACGCTGAGCGTTTCCTACTTCATTAAGTACCTTTGTGTCTAAAGCGTCTCCTGTGTATTTTCCAACATGACTGGAACATCTCTGCCTGTCAGGAGGACACAAGCTGCAGCTCTAACGGGCTAACTGTGTGAGAGCATCCTCAGCCTGACACGTCTGTCTGTCCTGTGAACAGCCAGGCCCGTGTCCACACAATTTACTGTATGAGGCCCATGTGGCGCACTGAGTTATGGTGGGGTGGACACTGAGGCCACCCCACCATCCAAAGTGTGAAAACTGCCCTACTCATCAGGTTTTCACATTTCCAATGGTACCTGAACGCCCCTCATTACTGGGGAAGTGAAGTCATGGAAGTGACTTGACTTGCAGTACCACTGAGATCCACTAGGAGTGGCCCAAATTAACAACCGCTCATTAGCTTTCCAGAATTCTGCTCCAAAAAAAACAAAGAGATTTTCAGTTCATTATCAGCAAGTGAAATGTCCATCATTAAAACTGGGTTTTGTCTTTGGGGAATTCATCAGTTTATTATGAATAGATAAAAAACAAACCGATTCCATAATCTCAATAGAAAAGCTGTGCATTTGAAGATGTATGTTAAGATTCCTAATGGGTAAAGCCTTTCAGTAATTGGTTAATAGTTCTATGTCGACCCAGTTGTTTATGTAATGTGCATGTTGCACAATAAAGCTGAAGATGTTTCATGCTTCTCCTCATTTACATCCACGTCTAAAGCAGCTCCACACACACACACACACACACACACACACACACACACACACACACACACACACACGCACACACATACACATACACACACACACACACACACACACACACACACACACACACACACACACACAATGCTGAAGCAGGGCCAGAACAAATGCATAAACAAACAAATAAATTAATCTTTTATGTGAATATCAATGCACATGCAGCCCGTTCTCTCAACTTGTCTCCAATCAGCCGAGAAGCACGTCAGGAAT
>CM055190.1:732170-754670 GCA_029224185.1 Karalla daura
TCTCTCTCTCCTCTCTCTCTCTCTCTCTCTCTCTCCTCTCTCTCTGTCTCTCTCTCCTTTCTGTCTCTCTCTCCTCTCTCTCTGTCTCTCCTCTCTCTCTCTCTCTCTCTCTCTCTCTCTCCTCTCTCTCTGTCTCTCTCTCCTTTCTGTCTCTCTCACCTCTCTCTCTGTCTCTCTCTCTCTCTCTCTCTCTCTCTCTCCACTCTCTCTCTCTCTCTCTCTCTCCTCTCTGTCTCTCTCTCCTCTCTCTCTGTCTCTCTCTCCTGTCTCCCTCTCTCTCTCTCCTCTCTCTCTCTCTCTCTCTCTCTCTCTCTCTCCACTCTCTCTCTCTCTCTCTCCTCTCTGTCTCTCTCTCCTCTCTCTCTGTCTCTCTCTCCTGTCTCCCTCTCTCTCTCTCTCTCTCTCTCTCTCTCTCTCTCTCTCCACTCTCTCTCTCTCTCTCTCTCTCTCTCTCCTCTCTGTCTCTCTCTCCTCTCTCTCTGTCTCTCTCTCCTGTCTCCCTCTCTCTCTCTCTCTCTCTCTCCTCTCTCTCTCTCAGAGGGAATCTATTTCTGTTGGTGAGTGTTCTGGCCTTCAGGTGCTCAGGCAGTAACCTCTGAACCTTCTCTCTGTGGCATCTGCAAACCTCCCAAACTCCCCGGGACACTCACACATACACATACAGTAACTCCTCGCAGAGGTCACGCAGCTAGTTGACTCCAGCTCGTGGCAAGAAAAACTAACACCCTCAACTGGTACATGACGTCATGAAAACTGTCCAGTGAACTGAATGTTTGTGTTCAATGAAGAGGGGCCGCTCCACTGCTCCTTGTCCCAAAAAGGTATTGGGTATGATTTAGCTCAGCTTCAGCGTCCAGTTTCCATCTTTTCAAGCTAAATTTAAAACCACCACTTTTATCCGTTACTGAAAGCAGAGACTACAGAGACAAGGCAGGTTTTCCTTCAACTCAGAAAGTATCAAAAAGGAACTCGGATAGAATGAAATAGATGGAGCTTATATTCTGTAGAACAGCATTTCCCAGACTTCTTTGGCCATGCACCCCCTTCTTAATGCACCCCCAGTTTCCCACATCTTTGAAAAAACACAACGAGCTCTCTTAGAGAGCCAGCATCATCGAATCATCACTGCACTCTTATTTTGAAGGGGCAGAAGGAACTGAGCTACCTCTGTGGAGGTGTACGCTTTAGTGGAGGTGTGTGCTTTTCTATTTGTTGCAGGGTTATACCTGCGTTCAAAACCGTTGAGACCCCCTCCATCTTATTTCAGCTGACCCCCAGCTGACCTCCAGCTGACCTCCAGCTGACCCCAGCTGACCTCCAGCTGACCTCCAGCTGACCCCGGCTGACCTCCAGCTGACCTCCTGCTGACCCCCAGCTGACCTCCAGTTGACCTCCAGCTGACCCCAGCTGACCCCCAGCTGACCTCCAGCTGACCTCCAGCTGACCCCAGCTGACCTCCAGCTGACCTCCAGCTGACCTCCAGCTGACCCCAGCTGACCCCGGCTGACCTCCAGCTGACCTCCTGCTGACCCCCAGCTGACCTCCAGTTGACCTCCAGCTGACCCCAGCTGACCCCCAGCTGACCTCCAGCTGACCTCCTGCTGACCTCCAGCTGACCCCAGACAACCCCCAGCTGACCTCCAGCTGACCTCCAGCTGACCCCAGACGACCACAGCTGACCTCCAGCTGACCCCAGACGACCCCCAGCTGACCTCTAGCTGACCCCCAGCTGACCCCCAGCTGACCTCCAGCTGACCCCAGACGACCTCCCGCTGACCTCCAGCTGACTCCTGCCAGAGAGACTGATACCGCTCTGACAAAAAAAGCCTCATGCACCTGTGTGTGTGTGTGTGTATGTGTGTGTGTGTGTGTGTGTGTGTTTGTGTGTCTAACCCTGACACACCCTGTTTATGAAAATGTCAGCTTTTGTTTTTACATTTCACGCACGCACCACACTTTGGAAATATCTGCTGCACAAGCACAGAAATCAAACTGCTGACTTATCAGACATATTAGAGTACTGCTGCTACTAATAACAATAACAATAATAATAATAATGATCACCAACTGTAGAACTAATGCTAAAAGTTGCTTCATGCAGCGACAGCTTCATTCACAGCCCGTCCAGCTGAACCTGGATGAGGACCTGGGTGAGGACCTGGGTCAGGACGGAACCTCGTCCTCTCCTAACCAGACTGAGACAGACAAACACACCGGAATCCTCCAACTCATTCCGGAGGCGTTTTCCTCTTCCCTCCGTGGCTAGAGGGAGTGGGAGGCTTTTGTTGTCCGCCTCATTAGAGCTTCTTGTGCAGGGATTCCTGAGTGAGGAGAGGGCAGCTGCAGCTGACCGCTGAGGTTCATGTAATTAAGTCTCCAGCAGATAACTAATGACTGACAGCCGGAGACATTCAGCCAGCGGCCAGAAGCCCGACATTTAATTCAACACGCGTTGGAATGTCTGAATGATATCATGGCTTTCAGCAGGAGGAGACAAAGCGGTGTGTGTGTGTGTGTGTGTGTGTGTGTGTGTATGCGGGTGGGGAGTGGAGGGGTGGGGGGGTAGGGTTACTTTAACTGTATGAAGCCTGATTGCAGGTGGTGTATTAGACAGGACCCAGAGAGAGTTTCTACACGGTCATCACTGACCTGGAGCGCCGAGGACAGGAGACTGCATGTCCCAGCTGGACATCATGCAGTACCAGTGAGATCCACTAGGGCTGGCTCCAAAAAACTCTGGCTCCAATACATCTGGTGGTGATGTAGTGGTCCATCTGAAAATAATTCCATGATTAGTGACAAATATGGTTGCTTCTGGCTCCAAGATTCAAGATGGCGGCGCCCTGTGAGCCAAAGTCCTGGCTTCCCCACCAACGGTAGGGATGTCATGGAGGGGCGGGGCTGTTAGAAAGCTGCATATCATATGGGTTTAATCAGAGCTGTGGTGCTGCTGCTGGGGTGGCTGTGCCCACCAGACGTGTGAGGGACCTCCACAGATCAGTTTCTGTCTGCAGCCAGGGCCGCCACGCCTCCAGCTGTCAGCTCCCGGGTCCCGACCACCGCTCCAAATGACTTTGTTGGCAGCGCCGCGTATGCTAATGAATGTTAATTGCATGAGTAATTTGATGGGCAGCCAAAAAGGATCTTGGCCGTGGTGGGTGTGCGTGGCGCCTCCTGTAACCCGGCCGAGGTCGTTTCCCAGCCGAGCATCACTCCACCACCAGAACCCAGGCGGCGGCTGCTTCTGTTTTCCTTTTTTTAGTTTGTCAGATTCCATCAACAAGGAGATAAATGAAGAACAAATAGACGTTTGTTTGTTTTTCAGTCTCGGTGTCAGAAACTTTTCAGGCTCTAATGAATCCCAATCTGCAACGGCTGATTTGTGCCTGGGTCTTTGTTTCATTTTGGCCACATGGGGGGAGCAGAAATAACTAGAGAACACAATACTGACAAACAGCGCCAATCAGCACTGTGAGCACGCACACACACACACACACACACACACACACACACGCACGCTGCTCATTCAGTGTTGCCAGCTGTCTGGAGACTTTAACTCCGTTACTCGTCACTTGCTTCCTTTCCTTTCTGCTGAATTCAGAGCTTTTCAACTTAAAGTCCAGCTGGAACATTGGGCTCCTCGTAAACTCGCCTCCTGAGACAAACTGGCCTGAACTCCTCAAGCTGCACCAGGAACACTGAGGTCTACAAACCAGAGGAGCTGAAATTTAGTTCTCGTTTACTATTACCACTACGTTTTACTACTAAGTTTACTATTTGTGTGCATGGTGTTCACAGGGGCATTTCCAGACGTTTTAGATGGGGGGGCACCGGCTGGCCAGTCATCTGTGCTAGTAGTAACAATCTGTCCAGATCTTTATTTAAAAGCTTCTCAAGTTTCCAATGGTACCTGAACACGCGTTGCATGGGAGAGCAGCATCTACAGCACATCAGATGGGGCAGCCACAGGGGGGGCGCACCCAGGCCAGCCCTCACTGCCCACCCACTGCATGAAGACTCACAGGTGTTCACTCATTCATTCATTCATTTCTTTATTTATTTACATCTCAAATAAATAATGTAGAGAGCATGCAATGTCAAGACAGCACAACAGTAAAATGGGCAAATAACAGACACAAATGGACCTTTAAAAACAGTTCAGTTTAACAGTCCAGTAGTTGGTCAACCTAGTTTTAAACTGGTCCAGCGAGTCATTGTGTTGATCTGTTAGCTGTTACGTTGGAGTGGTGGTTGTAAGCCATTCCAGGAAGATGCTGCACTTACATGATCAACAGGTCTAATAGTCGGTTGGCATGCATCAAGCATCAAGACTTCATAGACACAAAGTAGCGGATGCAGATCTGGTCTTACAGATCACGTCTATATAATCTAGACTATCAAGACGATCCCACCTCATCATATGTCTACAGACAACGTCACAATTATTTCAGAACTTGTTAAATACAACTTCCATCATCTGTTTAGGGAAGTTTTGGTTTTTTTCTGTGTGAATATCAACATTTCTGTCATAATCAAAGGTCTAAAACAGAGACATCCATAACACGTCTGCTCTGTTGGCCTGAGGGCCATGGAGCAGGAGAGGAGTCAATGTCTGATGATTCAGGCCCAAAGTGATTCTGCAGGTCACTGCACAACACTCTAAACACACACGCACGTCCGCACGCACACACACACACACACACACACACACATACACACACACACTGAGAGTGAGAAACAGTGAGAGAGAGAAAGAGGGAGAAAGAGAGAGGGATCGAGTGTGGGCCAGAGGAATCACTGCACATGAGTCAGGGTGAGTGAACTAAATGGCTACAGTGAGAGCGCACACACACACACACACACACACACACACACACACACACATGGATGATTCATTCTGTATAACTAATCATTTTTTATCAGATTCCAAATATAATAAGTGACTCATCGACAACTGTCTGTGCAACAATGATGACATTATGTTGACATTTTAACAACACAGAGTCATTTTACATTATTATGTACATTTGACATTTGAATGTAACACAATGTAATATATATTACAGTGATATATATGTGTATAGTCAAACAGTTTGGGCTGTTTTGGTTTCATTGTGGGAGACAGTGAATGGAGTGTTAGTGGGTGAGAGCTGTCTCCAGTCAGGGTTGGGGAGTCAGGGTTAGGGAGTCAGGGTTAGGGTTGGGGTTAGGGTTAGGGTTAGGGTTAGGGTTAGGGTTAGGGTTAGGGTTAGGGTTAGGGTTAGGGTTAGGGTTAGGGTTAGGGTTGGGGATAGGGTTAGGGTTAGGGTTAGGGTTAGGGTTAGGGTTAGGGTTAGGGTTAGGGTTGGGGATAGGGTTAGGGTTAGGGTTAGGGTTAGGGTTAGGGTTAGGGTTAGGGTTAGGGTTAGGGTTAGGGTTAGGGTTAGGGTTAGGGTTAGGGTTAGGGTTAGGGTTTGGGTTAGGTATCAGGTTAGGGTTAGGGTTAGGGTTAGGGTTGGGGTTAGAGTTAGGGTTAGGGTTAGGGTTGGGGTTGGGGTTAGGGTTAGGGTTGGGGTTAGGGTTAGGGTTGGGGTTAGGTATAGGGTTAGGGTTAGGGTTAGGGTTGGGGTTAGGGTTAGGGCTGGAGTAAGGGCTTTATCTTCTCTGCCTTCTCTGTGGGTGTGAATCAGGTTCACGTTCCCTCTAGCTTCTCTCTCTCCTCTTGGCCTCTCCCCATCTGTTTTCCATCTCCTCCTCTTCCTCCCTTTTTAATTTCCTTTTTTTGTTTTTATTTTTAATTTCATTTTTAATTTTGTTATTTTATTTTTATTTTTCCCTCCCGGCTTCCATCAGGCTGAGCTGGATCCAGGACCACCTCTACCCGGCTCATCTCACTGCGGTTCCTCCTGCCTGCTACTATGGACTCATTCAACTCATTGATCTATTTATATCCTGAACTGTTAGCCATCAATAATGTTTTGCTTGTGCCCGCCTGTCCGTCCTGGGGGAGGATCTCCTCCTCTGTCTCTCTCTGAGGTTTCTCCTTGTTCTCCCTGTCAGGGTTTTTCTTGGGAGTTGTTCCTCAGCCTTTGCGAGGGTCTAAGGACAGGGGGTGTTCACTGTGGACACATTGTTGCTCTCCTTGTAAAGTGCTCTGAGATAACAGCTGTTATGATATGGCACTTAAAACAAATAAAGTTGAGTTGAGTTGAGTTGAGTAAGGGTTAGGGTTAGTGGGCCATGTGAATGCACAGTGGTGTTTGTTTGGTGTAATTTGTGCTGCTTGTAAATGCAACTGAAAGTTTCTCTCTTTTCTGTTGTTGCAGGATGTTGAGC
Source organism: Karalla daura (assembly GCA_029224185.1). Lineage (NCBI taxonomy): Eukaryota > Metazoa > Chordata > Actinopteri > Chaetodontiformes > Leiognathidae > Karalla > Karalla daura. The sequence continues at coordinate 738,486 of CM055190.1, forward strand.
TCTAAGGTCGTAGGCCTGAACCCTGAATCCCCTTTCATTGAGTTGTGCTTGGTATGGGCATCATGATTATGGTAGTTGGAGTGAGTTTGATGTGGGCTATTTTAAAGCTGTGATACTTATTGACATTTCGTGAAATTGAATCTGTACTAAATTATTTTTTCTATTCACATATTTCTATTCTATTTTCTATTTCTACTTTTCTTCAAGATCCTATTTAAAGCTAAGCTGGAATTCATTTTAAAGAATCCCGAACTGCATATTTTTCGATATTGATGGTAGTAACTATACTTTGCACATGTATATTTACACACAACATATTTGCATTTTTTCACAGTACCACTGCATTTCTTTCTATTGATAATTGCTGTTGTTTCTTTTCTATGCTTTGTTTGTTAAATTTTTCCACCTAAGCTAGGCTAGCCTACCCTGACTAACAAAGACTAAACCCAAACCATCTGCATTTCCCTGTTGATTGCTGCTTCATGGATACATGCTCTGAATAAACAGAGGGAATTAAAGCTGTTTGCTTGTCTTTGAGTGGAATCCAGTTTCCCTGAAGCTCCATCAGATGCCACGAGCAAAACTGCACAAGTTAAAATAACCAAACAAAAACCGAAACAACTGGACAGTATGATCTACTGTCATATAAGATAGATAGTGCCTCCATCCATTTCATCCCTTTGTTTTGTTTCTCGTCTTTGACTTTTAAAAGATGTTGCCCACAAAGGCAAAAACATGAGTAAGAGTATGAATCAAAGGAACAGGTCACAATGGCAGACTCTTTTCATCCCTGATCAACCTTTAGCAAATCGGCTTTTAATCCTTCTGAGGGGAAAAAAGTGAAATGGCAACATGAAGAGAGGAGGCGCCATGAGCATCCCCACGTCGGAAAGGATTTCAACTCTGATTACACCCCCCCCCCCCCCCGCCCCCCCCGCCCCCCCCCCGCCCCCCCCAACCCCGCCCCACTCTGAGCATCACCATTAGCCTAATGGTGTTGGGCTGGTACGCCCGCTAAAAAATGGATTTAGGATCCATTAGCTTATTAGGCGCAAAATGACATTATCTCCCCTCAATGTGAACTATGCGGCAGCCGTTCAGAGATAAATTATGCCGTGGCGAGACCCCCCTGATCTGTCAATCAATCCTCTTATCAGTTGTGTCCCGCAGGGGAAGGCAATCACCCATTCACTGCACGCAGTGTGTTTGGAGCAGGATTCAACTAAATGAGAGAGAAAGAGAGAGAGAGAGAGAGAGAGAAGCTCAAGTCGTGGAGATGCCGCAGATAAGAGTCTAGTAGTGGCTGCAGCAACTGCAGTGATTATCGTGTCTCAACCTTGCAATCGTTGGAATCACAGCAAAGAAGTCGATGTTCTCCAGTTCAAACATAGTAAATAATTATTTTTATTTTTGTTCTCTTTTTCAACACTGTGGGTTTAATCTGCATCCAAAGGTCCAGAATCTGCTTTTCTTTTTTGATGATGACAAAACCTAAAAGCACTTTAGCCTTTGAAGCATCTGGAGGCTGAGCGGTTGCCATGGTTACAGGTGTTGTTCATCGTCTATGCTGGTGAATGTTCACAGCACAGGTTTACTCACACACAGTGGAAGTTAGTATGCTGATGTGTGAACCACTGTCACTGTCAGCTCTACTGCTATTTAGTCTGGGTTGTTTCACTTATAAACTCGAATCAAGTTAGATTAGTTCCCATAGTAAATAAAGATTGATTGATTGATTGATAGTCCCCTTCACAGCCTCAGCAAATGAACAGCTGCAACTTTTCCACATTCAGGTGGAAATAAGAAATAATGACACTTTCAGAGCAGTTTGTCGGCAGTAAATCGAACAAGTGTAAGATAAATATAAATATACCAAAAAACTCAACAATGAGTTAAAATCCCAATGGATCAATACAATTTGGCTTTTATATCACTGCCATTATATCATTTTGTGACCTTCTCTAAAAGGACAAAGTTACTACTGACCTGTTGATGGTATCAGACCAAGATCTTATTTCAGTGCCTGTCTTGTTAGATCTTAATGCTTTCTATCCAGTCGACCACCAGCTCTGACTGAGGAGACTGGAAAATCTACTTGGAATCAGGCTCTGCTTTAGATTGGTTCCAGCCCCATCGATCAGATCAATATCAGTTTGTACATGTCAATAACAACATGTTTCCCCACACTGGATTCAGTCACGGGGTCCCAAAAGCATCTGTACAGTCTGATCCCATTGACCTTATGCTGCTGTTATGCTGACGACATTCACTCATATTGATCAATTAAGACACAAACAATCGAATACAACAGCGTCAATCCTTCCTGGATGACGTTAACGCCTGGATGACCAGTAAAGGCCTGCACAAGCTTCGCCTCGCCAGTGGGCGGAGTCCACAACCAGGAAGAGCTGGTTTTTTTTCTACCATGAAGAAGAAGTGTTCGTTGTTACTGTGATGGACATTTTATTATTATAATCCAGCCCTATAATCTCTAATCTATAACCCGCCTCTATAATCCAGCCCTATAATCTATAATCTATAACCCGCCACTATAATCCAGCCCTATAATCTATAATCTATAACCCACCTCTATAATCCAGCCCTATAATCTATAATCTATAACCCACCTCTATAATCCAGCCCTATAATCTATAATCTATAACCCGCCACTATAATCCAGCCCTATAATCTATAATCTATAACCCGCCTCTATAATCCAGCCCTATAATCTATAATCTATAACCCGCCTCTATAATCCAGCCCTATAATCTATAATATATAACCTGCCACTCTAATCCAGCCCTATAATCTATAACCCGCCACTATAATCCAGCCCTATAATATATAGTCTATGACAAAGACGGTTTCCACCGGTCAAACTCATGGAGACAGCACAGACGCCAGGGCGGGAGGAGCGTCTGTGTCGCTGATAGAGATGCCACTTGTGTCTCACACACACACACACACACACACACACACACACACACACACACACACACACACACAGATACACTCATTGACAGTGGCACATCCGCACACATAGGATCCAGACAAACACACAAATATACAAACATTCAGGGAATGTTTCTTTCTGGACATTCAGTGTCCTGGGACAGGTGGCAACACAAATCGACAAAATACTAGGATCAGAGCTGTTTACACCCCGTTCTTCTTTGTGTACTCCGGTGGCAGGACAGGCGTGTGCACAGATTTGTACTGCCCCCTTGTGGTGGCCAAGAACATTACAGAGCTGGGAAGAGCGGTGGCGGAAGTATGGTGGAAGCAGGCTTCACACGCGGAACCTTTAACTTTCTACTATTAAGTTCTGAAAAAACTGAGTTATGGCTCCCAAGTCTAAAACAGTATCTGATGTCATAGCATTACAAAATAGATTTGCTACTTCCTCTAGCACCTCTATAAAGAACCGAGGTGTCAGTTTTTAAGTTCAAGACTTATCATTTTGCTCCCACAAAACGCACATCAAGGACCAGCGACTTTCACCTTTGTAACGTTGCAAACATTGCTCATGTACTAGATGCAACAGAGAAGCTGGGCATTGCCTTCGTTATCTCAAAGCTGGACTACAGCAACCTTTCAGTGGCGACATGCTCCAACAGGTCTAGTCCAGCTCATCCAGAACACAGCAGTCCACAACGTAGATCTTAAAGTGTTGTTCTCAATAGTGTGGATCTTTATTGTGTAGATCTTCACAGAATAGATCTGGACACTGTAACACTGCTGAAGGAAACTTCAAGTGTGGCCTTGAAGGAAGAATTAGGCAGTGACGTAGCAAGTCCCTGAAGGATGCTGTTCTCCACATTACAGTCTGTCCTCTCCCTGCTTCATTATCACAACCTCCCCTTTGTGTCTGCAGCCAGGCTAATTGGGAGGGGGGGGGGGGGGGGTACGAGAAGGAGAGAACAAGGAATAATGATAATGTGATAATGGATGCTCTGATGAACACTGACCATGATGAGCAGCTCAGAGGAGCGGGGGAGCAAATGCTGAGCTTCATGCCTCATGAGGACCAGATTATTTATTGAGCATAAAACCAAAAATACATTTTCATCATTCATCATTTCATCATTCATGAAAGTCCAGGTCATGCATCATCCATTCATCATCATCCATCACCATCCATCCATCCATCCATCCATCATCCCTCCATCCCTCCATAAATCATCACCATCCATAATCTACTGACATATACATCCACACAGTCACACATATATACATACCCACAGTCAGTACACACATATATAGACATCCATCCATCCATCTATTCACCACTGGATTTAAATGACAGTTACATGTTTCATAGGGATAACAAAGACTTGTTGTGAAGTCTGGACTGAGCAAGCCTGGTGTTGCTGACCACAGGAGATGGTTTATTGATCTGTTTTTCCTGATCAACAAACCGTCCACAAACGTCTCATTAGTGCTGCGCTCGTCCACCTCACTGCCCTCCATGGACACCCTGAAGCGATTCTTGTGGTAGAAGTGGAGGTAGCCACTGAATGATCCTTGACATGACACAGTGTGTCATGTCCAGGACACAGTGTGTGCAGTACTCCAGGACATGTACCCTATGTAGTAGTTTGAAGACGTCTTCCAGCACTAGACCGATTGTAAACCGAAATCATAAATACTTCTGGAGAAGAAGCAAAATAGGAAGTTCACAAAATTTATGACAGACACGAGGATGGCTTGGAAAGGCAGTATCCTAACCCAGCCCCCAAACACACACCTCGCATCAGCCAGTCAGCTCGACTGAGATTTGACTCCAAGCTTTTTAACTCATGTGCAGCAGGGGCCCATGCTGGGTGGCCACACAGAGCTGGAGGGCCTGGCTGGGCCCCCAGGATAGGACTGGGTTTCCTTCTCTGAACTGGGGCCAACATTATGAGGGACGGGGTGAAGTTCTTGGGACTGTAGAGGATGGATGAAAGCGAAAGCATTTGCAGCATGTTATGAATATTTTCATTCTTCAAGAATGAAAAGTCAGAGGTTTGAATTGTCTTACCTCCAGCCCTACTAAGTCACCTTTCCATGGATGGAACAATAGTGCAGCCTCTGACCAGAATGGCTCAACCTCGATTCTCATGTGGTTCGTCACCTCAGAAAGTCTCAAAATGCACGGACACTTTCCCTGGTGTGCGCAAAGTGCTCACGCTTCTTGGACGGGCAGATGCTTCTTATCCAGTGCTCCGTAACTGGAGAACTGCACGGTGAAACTGCCTGCTGCGGAACATGTTCAGGAGAACATGAACATGGCTGTCAGGGGAACATGGTTTGTTGCCCTCTGGATGTAAGCATCCCTTTGCTGGAGCACTGATTCTTGAAACGTGTTGCAGATTTGTTTCTTCTAAACTCACTCTGATTGGAAGTAGAGCTCTGTTCGGACCTTGCAAATTGTGATGTTGAGTACAATCTGACAAGAACTACATTACCCAGCATGCCATAGAAGTAGGACACATGCGCAGGAGCCCCGCCTGGAAGGTAGGAGGAGATAACTATGCCAATAGCTGTAGACTGTTGTAGGTGCTAAGATGTGAAATGAAACTAAAGAACCTCAGTGATCATGCCTCATCTGGTTGGTATAAGTGGCTGTGAGCAGGCACGGCTGTAAGAGCTGCCATGGAGGAGCCACAACAAGACTTTCAAAAAGGTTTCCAACGACGAAGGCACCATGACATTGACACTTTAAACAACCGAGGAGGAAGGTTGATTTAGAGGTGATGATAGAGGTCAGCTGAAGGAGTTAACTGAGGAGTTAGTGACATGTCTGGATTACCTGCTGTGTCCTGCACGGCTGCATCAGAGGGCAGATTAGTTGCATCTATCAATCATCTATCAACATCCATCCATTATTCAACATCATCCATCCTCCATCACCATCTATTATCCATCCATGATCCAACCATGAACCACCCATCATCCATCCATCACCATTCATTACCATCCATGATCCACAGTCAGTCTTTCTGTGAACTGACTGTAATCTATGAATGAATCACGTCGGTGGGACCTGTTGTGATGGTTCCTCCAGCAGAGAGCAGTGTGTGTGTGTGTGTGTGTGTGTCCTGCAGGAGGCCGATCAATCACTCCACAGTTTCCCTCAGATCTGCTCTGACAGGTGACCTTGTGAAGCAGCTTTTGTCAACATCTGGTGCATTGTAATTCCTGCTAAACGGCCCAGCTAGGACGGTGCCAGCGGCGCATCGTTCAGAGTGCTCGTCTAATCCAATAGAGTCCACTTTATTAAAACAGCACGTCTCAGGCTCAGTCTGACCGGCTCCTCCACACACACTCCCTCCCTGCACAGATCTGTCATCCACATTCCCTGCATGCTCACACACACACGCACATACACACACACAAATACATACTCACACATACACACACACACAGATCAGTTGTAAAAATGACGTCACTGCTGCTATAAACAGCTGCTCAGGTTTAGGATCAGACTTCAGAGCCACATTTCAAACAAAGCCGCAAAACTCAGACGTACTCGGGGAGTCAAAAATAGCAACGTAATCGCTCTGCAGGGAACGTGCTTCAAACAAAAGCCTGGAAAACAGGAAGACAAGAAACACAACGTCCTGGAAAAATCTCTGAAGAGCTTCATCCAGAGTGCTCACACTGGTCCCTCCAGTCTGCTCTGATGTGTGTTCCTCTGGGAACTGCTCCTCTGACCACACACTTCTTCATAGCCTTCATAACAGTATGTTCAGATCACACACTCCCAGAGTAAAGGAGACAACAGTGTGTGTTTGTGATTCATGTCCCTCACCCTGACTCCACAAATCAGCATGATGTCATCTGGCCAGTGAGGAGATGTGTCACCACACTGTCCCTGCATAATTACCTGGATCTGAGTGTGAGTGTGTGTGTGTGTGTGTGTGTGTGTGTGTGTGTGTGTGTGTGTGTGTGTGTGTGTGCCATGTTCTCCTCTTAGAGCATGGCTGGGACCATGTGAGCCTCTAACCTCCGTGACCCCAGTGACCCTGGTAACCATGGTGACATGATAGATAGATAGATAGATAGATAGATAGATAGATAGATAGATAGATAGATAGATAGATAGATAGATGGATAGATGGATAGATGGATAGATGGATAGATAGATGGATAGATAGATAGATAGATAGATAGATAGATAGATAGATAGATAGATAGATAGATAGATAGATAGATAGATAGATAGATAGATAGATAGATAGATAGATAGATAGATAGATAGATAGATAGATAGATAGATAGATAGATAGATAGATTGATAGATAGATAGATAGATAGATTGATAGATTGATAGATTGATGATGGAGCTGCCAGGGATGAAGAGCAGGAAGGCTTCACTGACACACCATGTCCTTTAACAGATTCTATTTTCATTTTCTAATGTTTCCAAAAGAACATAAAAAAACTTTGAGGAGCGATGTTTGCTGCTCCTGCTGGAGCAGAGGTCAGACCTGCCAGAGGATCACAACATGTCCCCTGGGACTATTTGACATGGAGGCAGGAGAACGATCACACAGACCGAATGAATTCCTCTTCCTCGGGTTTAGCCTCTGCTGGACACGGCCGTGCAGGCCCGTCTCGTCCAGCAGAAAGGAACGGCTGATTGCGTCAGGGCGGACAAAGTCCCACAGAGTGCTCAATTATTGACTTTGCTAAGTCAACCTTTAAGGTACAAATCCTGCTCAGGCTGTGATGGTGGCGGGCCGGCGCTCCGCTCACAGTCCACCACACATTAATTCCTCTCAATCTTCACACTCAATTTATTCTTGAATGTTCCTGCCAATCCTGCTGAGCCTTAGAATTACAAGTGGTAAATTATACAAATAAGTCCTTAATAGCACGCCGCGCCCCGGAGCAGTGAACCCGCCAACGAGGCAGCGATCTGTGGCGCGGCTCGACCAATCAGGCGGGAGCAGCGTGTCCACAACACGCCCGCACCCACACCCTCTGTTGGCCCTCACGTTCTTCTGCTCGTCCTCACAAAGCCTGAAAAAAACTGTCCAGTAAATGTGTTTGAGCCTCTCGACCGTGGACCTAACCCTAACCCTGTCTCTGAAGTTTCTGCAGGGGAGCCAGAGTGGATTCCACTGGCCTGTCTCACTTTGGAGTTTACAGATTTACTATCATCTACCTGGAGGAGGAGGGGGAGGGGGGCAGGGGAGAGGAGGTGAGGATGAGGTGGGGGTGAGGATCTGTGAGGTGGAGGGAGGAGGGAGGAGGAGGAGCTTCATCTCTGGGGGAAGCTGCTCTGGTGGATGAGTGAATCAGAGGAGACCTTCAGGTAACTCCAGGAGCTCATCACCAGGCCAGTCTGCTGCTTCACTTCAGCCATAAAGGCAGCTGCAGCAGTGCTCAGAGCAGGCGCTGTCTGTGCTGAGGCTCTAGCGCCCCCACATGGAACCACCTGGAAGACTGAGCTACTTCTGCAGAACTCACAACATCTACAGAGCAGGTCCTGCTACACCTGGCGGCACCTTCACAGACAACAGGAGGCAACATCAGAGAAGCTCCTCAAACAGATTATTAATCAGCCTGTCTTCTGGTGTTGTCACCCAAAGTTTTAAACATGCTGTATCTCTATCTATCTATCTATCTATCTATCTATCTATCTATCTATCTATCTATCTATCTATCTATCTATCTATCTATCTATCTATCTATCTATCTATCTATCTATCTATCTATCTATCTATCTATCTATCTATCTATCTATCTATCTATCTATCTATCTATCTATCTATCTATCTATTACCTAAAACAAGCTGGAAAAAGTTGTTCATGCTGTTTTCTGGATGGGCAGGATGTGCTGGAGGTCTTCCAGTCTCCCAGTCCTTCTCCTCCTGTGGTGGCAGCCTGGACTGGTTCAGCTCCGGTCTGGCTGACTGGACCTAGGGGGGTCCACAGGGGTCAATCTGAGGCCCCTGACGTTCTCAGGTATCTGCTGCCCAGGGTTCCCTCTCCACTGTTACACTGCTGACAGTCACGTTTAGCTTTGTCTTAAGATGTTAAAGCCTGGACGTCTCTGAACCTTTTGAAATCGAAGGAGGAGAAAGCAGAAGTATCAGTTCAAGCCAACCTGAGACTCTGCTGCTGTTCTACTGTTGCATTGTTTTTATTGTTTGAAAATCGTAATTGTTTTTACATTGCTTTCATAGTTCATGTTTACATTGTATTCTCTCAGCACTTTTTTGTTTTTCTTTTTACAGTGCTTCATAAATAGACAGTGCTTCTAAGAGTCAGTCAGTCTGTGAAGATCAGGTCCAGAACAAAGATCAGATGCTCCTGGTCCAGAGAGCTTCACCTCCACATCTCCAGCAACAGAAATGTAGATCCAGCACAGTCCTTAACACCAGGCCAGAGCCTCCTCGCTTAGAGCCCCTCCTCGCCTAGAGCTGCTCCTCCTTCTTAGCTGGAGCTACTCCTCCTCACTTTGCATCTCGTACTCTGCTGGAGCTGCACCTCCTCACCTGGTGCTCCTCCTCAGGCTCTCCAGGGTGTGCAGGAAGGAGCGCAGGGCCTGCTCCTGCTCCAGGCTGGAGCTCCCCTCCTCCTCTCCTTCATCGTACTCCTCCTCCTCCTCCTGGATGGGGCAGGTGTGTGTGTGGGAACAGGGTGGGTGCAGGCGGCGGCCGGTCCTGCTCACACACCCTGAGGCCAGAGGCTGAGGGAACTCCTCCAGCACCAGAGGCAGCAGGCGGGGGGGCAGCGGCTCCAGGCCCGTCGCCATGGAAATCTGGGGAGGAGGCGGAGGAGGAGGAGGAGGAGGCAATGGATGAGGCTGGAGGAGGAGGCTCCTCTGGTCCTCCACAGGCTCCGATGTAGACAATGATCCGAATGAAGACAAAACTGTGTAAGGAATGTGTGAACGAGGAGGACAACCTGTTTGGATCTGAGTGAAACTCTGCTTCAGTGTGTGTGTGTGTGTGTGTGTGTGAGAGAGAGAGAGAGGGAGAGAGAGAGGGAGAGGGAGAGGGAGAGCTGTGGGCTCTGAGCTCCAGCAGCTCCTCTTTATATACGCGTGCAGCCCACTCCTCTCTTCCTCTCCCTCCCACACCGACAGTGATGACACATTTCCGCAGCTTCCATAGCGGAGCACCGGAATAATCGTCCGGACACGGTCGTCATGGGAACCAGGCCGAGATGCTCAGGAGGAGGAGGAGGAGGAGTGCACACTGTGAAAATGATGGATAAGCATGCATCCAGGAAGTTCTCTGAGCTGAGTTGATGTGGAGGGATTTGAGCCGATTATGAGACGACTGTCAACCTGTCCACTGAACAAAACAAAAAGGCGTCTAAAAACACAATAAAAATCATTAGTCTGAGGAAAAACATCTACTCAGGCCAAGAGAAATGTGACAATGCACCAAGATCACTTCACTAGACTAGAGATCTGGAGGAGCTTGACTTAAGATCATCATACTCTTCAAATAGTGAATGAACTCAGAAGCAGGTATGTAACTCTTCTAAACCAAAGTTGTTTTTTATCTTGGCAAGAACTAAATAGTTTGCCAACTAAATAATTTTAAAAATGTTTGACGCATAAAATTTCTCTTTCTTCGTGGCTATATTGGAGCCGGCCTCAGGCCAACGTCACACAAACACGACAAGGAGACGAGGGTGAGTTAATGCAGGACGTTTATTGACAGCCGAGGGGACGAACAACACGTCTGGTCCCAGGAACACGTCGAGCCCACACCTTCACAGACACACCAAGACACCTGCTCGGGACTCGCACCTACCCCCCCACCCCACACACACACACACACACACACACACACAGCTCTGCATCAATTCAGAGGAACAGGGGAATTTGGATGAAATGTGAACTCTCATGGTTCTGACATGAGGAGATACGAGTGCAAAAACAACGATTAAAAACAAAACAAAAGAATCGTTAGCACGATGAAGCGTAGTCCACAGACTGAGTGCTTCAGCCTTCAGCCCTGCTTCTGCTTCTTGAGGTAGCGTGCACGCTGAGACATTCCCATCCCCATCACGTAGCTGGTGAGGACGGAGGAGGGCAGCAGGGACGAGGTCAGCCAGCCCTGCGCGCACACACACACACACACACACGTTAGTGATGATGACACATCAACAGATGAACAGCAGGAGCAACAAGTTACATCCCAACAGAGGACGGTTGGAGGCGTCTCTTTTGTTCTGCTGTGTGTAGAGGTCTTCATGGAGAATGTGTGTGTGTGTGTGTGTGTGTGTGTGTGTGTGTGTGTGTGTGTGTGTGTGTGTGTGTGTGTGTGTGTATTAAATATGTACATATATAATATGCAAGTGAGAGCTGTGTCCACTATGTTGATGCCATGGTTACGGCCCTGCACTGGCCACCCAGAGGGACAGATTCACCCTAACCATAGCCCTAGCCCTAACCATAGCCCCAGCCCGAACCACAGCTGTAGCCCTAGCCCTAACCATAGCCCCAGCCCGAACCACAGCTGTAGCCCTAGCCCTAACCATAGCCCCAGCCCTAACCACAGCTGTAGCCCCAGCCATAACCATAGCCCTAGCCCTAACCATAGCCCTAGCCCTAACCATAGCCCCAGCCCTAACCACAGCTGTAGCCCCAGCCCTAACCATAGCCGTAGCCCTGACCATAGCCCTAACCATAGCCCCAGCCCTAACCATAGCCCTAGCCCTAACCATAGCCCTAGCCCTAACCATAGCCCTAGCCCTAACCACAGCTGTAGCCCCAGCCCTAACCACAGCTGTAGCCCCAGCCATAACCATAGCCCTAGCCCTAACCATAGCCCCAGCCCTAACCATAGCCCTAGCCCTAACCATAGCCCTAGCCCTAACCATAGCCCTAGCCCTAACCATAGCCCAAGCCCTAACCATAGCCCCAGCCCTAACCACAGCTGTAGCCCCAGCCCTAACCATAGCCCTAGCCCTAACCATAGCCCTAGCCCTAGCCCTAGCCCTAACCATAGCCCTAGCCCTAACCATAGCCCTAGCCCTAACCATAGCCCTAGCCCTAACCATAGCCCTAGCCCTAACCATAGCCCTAGCCCTAACCATAGCCCTAGCCCTAACCATAGCCCCAGCCCTAACCATAGCCCTAGCCCTAACCATAGCCCTAGCCCTAACCATAGCCCTAGCCCTAGCCCTAGCCCTAACCATAGCCCTAGCCCTCACCATAGCCCTAGCCCTAACCATAGCCCTAGCCCTAACCATAGCCCCAGCCCTAACCATAGCCCTAGCCCTAACCATAGCCCTAGCCCTGACCATAGCCCTAGCCCTAACCACAGCTGTAGCCCCAGCCCTAACCACAGCTGTAGCCCCAGCCATAACCATAGCCCTAGCCCTAACCATAGCCCCAGCCCTAACCATAGCCCTAGCCCTAACCATAGCCCTAGCCCTAACCATAGCCCAAGCCCTAACCATAGCCCCAGCCCTAACCACAGCTGTAGCCCCAGCCCTAACCATAGCCCCAGCCCTAACCATAGCCCTAGCCCTAACCATAGCCCCAGCCCTAACCATAGCCCTAGCCCTAACCATAGCCCTAGCCCTGACCATAGCCCTAGCCCTAGCCCTAACCATAGCCCTAACCATAGCCCTAACCACAGCCGTAGCCCCAGCCCTAACCATAGCCCTAGCCCTAACCATAGCCCTAGCCCTAACGATAACCATAGCCCTAACGATAACCATAGCCCTAACGATAACCATAGCCCTGGCCCTAACCATAGCCCTAACCATAGCCCTAGCCCTAACCATAGCCCTAGCCCTAACCATAGCCGTAGCCCTAACCATAGCCCTAACCATAGCCCTAACCATAGCCCTAGCCATAGCCCTAACCATAGCCCTAACCATAGCCCTAACCTTAATCATAGCCCTAGCCCTAACCATAGCGCTAGCCTTAACCCTAACCATAGCCCTAGCCCTAACCATAGCCCCAGCCCTAACCATAGCCCTAGCCCTAGCCCTAACCATAGCCCTAGCCCTAACCATAGCCCTAGCCCTAACCATAGCCCTAGCCCTAACGATAACCATAGCCCTAGCCCTAACGATAACCATAGCCCTAGCCCTAACGATAACTATAGCCCTAACCCTAACCATAGCCCTAGCCCTAACCATAGCCCTAGCCCTAACCATAGCCCTAGCCCTAACCATAGCCCTAACCATAGCCCCAGCCCTAGCCCTAACCATAGCCGTAGCCCTAACCATAGCCCTAGCCCTAACCCTAACCATAGCCCTAGCCCTAACCCTAACCCTAACCATAACCCTAGCCCTAACCACAGCCGTAGCCCTTGCCCATCTACTCAGACATCCTGAAGCTTCCAGAGGATGGAGGAGAGACCTCCATTTTCTAGCATCTTTAACGCCTAATGGGACAGACTGGCTGAAGCTGCTCCTCACTGTGATGTTCGGGCTCTGCAGGTGCTGAGTGGGAGGCAGCAGCTGAGGCAGCCACGGAACCTCCTCCTCCTCCTGTTCCTCCCAAGTAGAAGTTTTATGGAGCATTGTAAATAGCTTCTGCTGACTTATCATCACATTCATTAAATTACCTGAAGATTTCTTCTTAACTGTCGCCTCCTCGCTGCTGCAGGCGTTTATTTTTAGAGGGAGTTTTACTGTTGAGTCCAGCCTGGAGGGAGGGAGGGAGTGTGTGTGTGTGTGTGTGTGTGTGTGTGTGTGTGTGTGTGTGTCTGTGTGTGTGTGTGAGTACGTTTACAGCTGCTACAGATCATGTAGTGCCTTCCTCGCAGCTACGCACCATGATGGCGTGGGGCAGGTATCCGTTGGTCTGCGTCTGCAGCCCCACCGTGCTGAGCTGGGCGGCCACGTAGCGCTCGGGGCTGGGTTTGTCCAGCGTGGCCCGGCGGATCTTACTCAGCTTGGTGGCCACGTAGAACGGCAGAACGCTCTGCAAAGGATTGAGAAGTGTTAGGTAACCGTTTACTCCTCTTCTAGCTCATTCTTGATTCGTTACTGCTAGTTTTAGGCAGACAAACCACCCATCAGAGCTGAATCTGGATCTGGTCCAGATTCACTGCTCCCTTTAAGTCCTGTTTTCTGGCCTCATCAGGAGCACTAAGGAACTAAGGCCACTGTCCCCAGGTTCCAGGTTCCAGGTTCCAGGTTCCAGGTTCCAGGTTCCAGGTCCCCCCCCCCCCCCGTCTCCAGGGTCTGGAGCCATTGGTTTACTTTTACATCACTTCTATTGAAGGGACTGACACATGGTCCATCACATCTCTAACAGCAATGTTTTTCACACAAACTTAAAAAGACCAAGTGTCCAGGAGGATTTTCAGTCTTATCTTATTTTAAGAGTTCATTTGATGATCTTTGACTAGAAGTGGGGTGGCTTAGTTCAATACATCACAACAAGTTTTGTGAGATCCAAAAAAATTGGCAGATGTGTTGGTAGATGTATTTCTAACTAGTCTGGATATTGGATGATGGCGAAATCGCCCCCCCTAGTGGTTGTAACTGTTACATCTGTTCTATTACATTGCAATAAAGCTTGTTTTCCCACCTTGATATGTCTCTAAATGATATTTGTGAAACAGCAGCTGTGGGGCAGGTAATGCACTCCATGCCAGGAGCCACTGGTCAGTGGTGCAATATCCACACTCATTCAACATGTTCAGCACTGGGTGCAACACATGTGCTGCTTTTATCACTAGTTCAGCTAGTGTGCACCGATCAGTCCACTGGCTCCAAGACTCTCTTTGCTCAGATTTCTTCTCGTCTTCATCTCGTTTCTATACATCCCCCTCCTCACTGAAGACTCACCTGGATGATAATCCCTTTGCTCTTGTACTCTGCCTGGAGACCACGGGAGAAGAAGTCCACAAAGGCCTGGAGGAGAGCAGCACAGGTCAGCTGCAGTCTCTGAGCTTCGTCTTCCACCATCATCATCCCATTTGCTCATCATGTTTCCAGTTTGGAGGTAAGTATCCATCTTTTTACTATGGACATATTCTTGCTCTCTTTGTAAAGTGCCTTGAGGTAACGGGCACTTACAACAAATAAAGTATCTCATCATTTTGCACATCATCACTCATACCGTCTGTTGGATTTTTAGTTTGAGCTTTACTTGTTATATTTTACCTACCTTATTCTTCATTACCTTATTACTACTTCTTGCACCATTAATAATCATGTCGTCAAAGTTAATCATAGTCACAATACGTTCACTTGAAGGCTGCTGCCTGGAGACCTCAGACACCAGTTTGGTTTCCTCTCATCCTCTCTGACCTCTGGAGACCAAACAACGACCCTAGAAGACGTCCAGGCGCTTTCTTTGTTTTAAATCACCTATGACCTGGATGACTGAGAACCTCCACAGACATGAAAAGAGAAGATCTGCTCAATCTCCAGAGCAGGTGTGAGACCTGAAGCTCTCAGGGTTCAGAAGAGCAGCGAGAAGAGTGTGACCCAGCATCCAGACGGAGCTGAAGCGGAGCTGAAACGTTACGACTCCGATAAACACGTTCAATCAGCGCGTTCCCTCACCAGTCGCTCCACCACAATTAGATCAAAGAGGAGACCCTCCCACCCCCCATCCCCCCATCGCCCCATCCCTGATGTCACACTCTGACTCTACACCACACTGCGTCTCAGACGTTTGGGTTCTTTGAGCTGCTTTTCCAACAGTGAGGAGTGGATGTGAGTGAGGAGCTGCTCAGCAGACTGCTGCTGGCAGGTGGAGGTACCTTGGAGGCAGAGTAGACGGTGAGCAGAGGAACCGGGTACATGCCGCTGGCTGAGGAGATGTTGAGGATGGCTCCCTTCCTCCTGCAGGCACAGTCACACAGGAGATACACATAGAATATCTATATTTCTACATATCTACATGTTGCAGGATCAGACTGTAGAAGACAAACAAGCTGGAAGGCGCTCTGCTGCAGAGCCCAACCTAAACGGCTCGTGTTGCACATCAAAGAGAAGCTGGGAGATGTTGATAAGATCAAAGAGGAAAGAAAAGGAAACGTCAACACAGAAACAGATTCACCGCAGGCTGCTCTGACAGCTTCACTTCTACAACATCCAGAGCTCTGATCTGGTAGGATAGATCCGATAGGATAGATCTGATAAGGCTGATCCTGGATGGGAGGTCAGTCTCTGCTCAGGCCACAATCACACTGGTTAAAGTTAAGGAATACACACACACACACACACACACACACACACACACACACACACACA
>CM055190.1:762170-814690 GCA_029224185.1 Karalla daura
CACCTTCCTCACCTCGCCTCATCCCTCCTCACCCTGGACCACCTTCCTCACCTCGCCTCATCCCTCCTCACCCTGGACCACCTTCCTCACCTCGCCTCACCCCTCCTCACCCTGGACCACCTTCCTGAAACTTGAATAACATTTCCTGAGGACTGGAGCTCTGCTCAGCCTCGCTTCACCTCTGTCACACTTTGATGATGTCACTACAAGTTTTAAACATCCTCAGGTTAGGTCTGTACAGGGACTTCTGGGGATCTCCTGGATGTTTTCACATCTGAGGAGACCAGAAGTTTCTCTCTCCACCTCCTCCTCCTGCTACGCCCCAGACTGTATGGTTACAGCTCAGGGCAGAGCACCACCTGCTGGATCTGCTGCCACTGCCCCCTGCTGAGAGGGGGTGAAGATGAAACAGTCTCTTCTGGGTATGGATGGTGCATCTCTACGTTTTAGCTCATGACAAAGTAAAACACACTCCAGGAGCTCCTGTGTTTTGTATTCTGATGAAATCATGAAACCAGTGAAATTCCAGCCGTCCATGATTATGGATTTATCTTTACAGGAATATTTACGGTGCCCTGAACACATGCACTGCTACAGATAGCCAGGAGGTCATTGATCAACATCTGTCCAAAAACAGACTTTTTGTTGTTGTTTATCTCTAGTTTAACACAGTAAATATAACAGAGTTCGAGGATTATGGCAGTTTTCAAACTACAGTTTAGGACAAATCAGTGATCCGGATCTTTCCCACCAGATTCAGATCTTTTGAAAATGATGTGATCAGAGCGGGTCCCTCCCCATAACAGACTATTAGAGCCACATTGAGAAAAAAAGTCACAAACTATGAGAATAAAGATGTAAATTAAGAGAATAAAGTCATAAATTCAGTGACAAAGTGGGTGAGACTCACAATTTGTCCCCATCCAGCTCCTCATTATTTGAGTCAGCATGTTTGTTTGGTCAGCCAGTATTCTTTCCCATGCAGACACAGTCTATCCTGGTTTGGTTGAGTCTGCTTTGCATATTGAAGTTCAGATCATTTACACCATTTTCAAGTAAATGAAACACAGACAAGGATGCTTTCAGTTAAATATATTTATTAGTTCAATGAAGTTAAAGGGAGGTTTCTGTTGAAATAAGTTTTAAGTTATGTACTCACCCACCTTCAGCTTTTATGTCCTGGATGACATCACACGTTAGGTCATCAGGTGATAGCAACTGTGGAGAGGAAGGAATATAGTGTGTGAATGGGAAATGTCAATGTGTGTGTGTCAGGATGGGTGAACTTTTCCATGTGTGATCAGATGCAAGGTATTCAGCTTACCTGTTAGAGGAGGAGGGGAGGGTGACCCCTGGTGCTTGGGTGAGTCCAGGGGGAGTCAGTGCTTAGGCAGGCAGCATGCAGGGAGGTGGGAGGAGAGAGTGGTGAGGGTGGTGCCAGAGAGCCTGGAGTCCAGGTGTGCAGAGGAGTGCACAATGCAGTGAGGCTGAGGTTTTATTCCTTTCAGTTCAGCTGCGTAAACCTTCCTTTGCCACGTTGTGTTGTTTTGTACGTTTTGTTGCACTGCATTTTTGGACTCTTGCTAAAATAAATGTATTTTTGAAAACTTGATACTTGTCTTCCTGTCTGCCTCCCAGAATCCGTCACTCTGGCCTAGCTCTCCACGACGTCTGAGAATAAAGTCGTAGATTTATGAGATTAAAGTTGTAATATTATGAGAATACAGTCGTACTTAAGACGGAATCATTAATCTACAACTTTGTTCTCAAAGTTTGTGATTTTCTTTCCTAATGTGGACCTAACACTCCATTGTACATCCTAGATATTGACATTATTAAAAATGACCGACTCGTCTGTTCTCCTCCCTGTGTGTGTTGGAGTCGGTACTGTGTTCGTAGTAATATAAATATTGTAAATACAATAAAAACTGAAATGTTTCACCTGACCAGGTTCCTTCAGAGATCAAAGTGTTTCTCATAATTCATCATTTTTATGACGATTGGTTTTACAGAAACTGCAGGATGGATCACACACACACACACACACACACACACACACACACACACACACAGTGTGAGTGTGTCATTGAGCCAGGTGGAGCAGACGGCAGTGGTCCATGTTGTGTGTGTGTGTGTGTGTGTGTGTGTGTATGTGTGTGTGTGTGTTATGTAAGAGTGTAGCGTCTATAAATAGAGACGCAGCCGCAGTAAACACACGTCTGACATGAGATTTCACAGGATCCAAAATGAGGGTTCAGAGACTGGAGCGACATCGTCCCACGTCTCACTCTGTGATGGAGGCTGCAGAGAGCTTTCCATCCAGAGTCAGTGGCTTATATACTTTCATGCCAATACTTTGCTGTGTGTACATCACTGTTCTGTTGTGTGTGTGTTGACTGGAGAACATGTTTTTATTGAATGCTCTTAATTTCCACATGTTAATACATATGAAAGAGATAAAGACACAGGAGAGTGGAGCTAGCTGTTTTTATTGTGAGAGGATGAGGGTCGTCGATGTTGGGAACGCTCGGTTACGACACAAAGGTCGATCATCTTCAACAACGCGGAACCTGTTGGATCAAACGTCACCTCAAACACCTAAAAAACCCGAGGAGAAACAGCTGGACCTGGATCCTGTTACTGCGCAAAATTCCAGAATTGAATTGAGAATTTTCCCAAATTCCAATTTATTTCTAATTGAATTGAAATTAAGATTGAAAACAGGAAGTAGCAAAGTAAATCAAAGTGGAATTGAAGGAAGTCGAATTTAAATTCCATGAAATTCCAATTGATCATGGTGGTGTCCATCATCATGTCTATTCCATACGTGACTGTTTGACCAGCACATTATATTTTCATTTACAAATGTTTTCCATGGAGAATTAAGAGTAGGCGTCATCCATAAAACAGCTCATTTGATTTGATGTATTAGTACTTTCAGATGATAGAAATGGTGGGAAAATACTTAACTTCACAGCAATAAAAAGTTCACAAATGATTCAAAATGGAGGAAATTTGTGTTTAGTTGTATGTTTGTAAAATGCTTTTTAGTATTTAAGCCAAAACCTTTGTTAATTTTGGTTTAGAAGGAACTTCTCTAAATTGCATTGCATTGAATTCCACTTCCTGTTATTAAATTCTACTTTGTGTGGGGGGCGGGGCTAATTCCATTCAAATTCCAGTTCTTCAAATGAGTGAATACTGAGGAAGCTCCATGGAGACCATGTGTAATCCAGCCTCAACAGTCTGGGGAGGTTCAATCTTTGTCAGTTGTCAGTTTTCAATATAACCTTCTGTAAAGTTCACCTAGGGGTGAAGCTATGAGCTAACGAGCTAACAAGCTAACAACATGAGCTGGATGTGTAAACAGGGAATCTACACTCTGCTGCTGTTCATGGAGGAAGAGGATGTCCATTACGTAGAAGGTCAACAGTGACACTGAAACTTTATGAATGACATTCATGGCGACCAGATTATTTATGTGCGTGCGTGCGTGTGTGTGTGTGTGTCCTGACTCCAGGAGGGCCTGAGACACTGTGGATGTGTCTCACACACACATACACATCAATACCAACACACACATGCAGACAACACACATACACACATTAATACCAACACACACACACACACACACACACACACACACACACACACACACACACACACACACACTGTTCAGTTTGTTTGTTCCCAGCCAGCAGGATCAGGACTCCTGAGTGCAGACTGGTAAAACGCAACACAGTCTGTTACAACTGAGCTGTGTGTGTGTGTGTGTGTGTGTGTGTGTGTGTGTGTGTGTGTGTGTGTGTGTGTGTGTGTGTGTGTGTGTTACCGTGGCAGCAGCAGCAGCAGCAGCAGCGTGGTCCTCGTCCTCCACCAATGCTTTTTGGGGTAAGGGCTTCCACACTCATGACTGCACAGCAAGCCCAGACCGCAAAAAGAATGGTGACGGACACAGAGCTACTAGATCCTAGATCCACAGGCACATAGATCAGCCCCTGTCCCATAAGCCTCCTCCTCCAATTCATCATCCTCCTCTTCCTAAGAGATGCAGACAGAACACCTGTTGCATGACAGAACGACAGCTGTAAGAAGCTTGTGAAGCTGCTGAAGCTCCTGCAGCTTCAGCAGCTCCAGAAGCTGCAGGAGCTCCAGAAGCTTCAGCAGCTCCAGAAGCTTCAGAAGCTGCAGGAGCTTTAGAAGCTCCAGAAGCTCCAGAAGCTTCAGAAGCTGCAGGAGCTCCAGAAGGTCCAGAAGCTCCAGAAGCTTCAGAAGCTGCAGGAGCTACAGGAGCTGCAGGAGCTGCAGAAGCTTCTACTTGTTTCCGATTGGCTGTGATCGGTGCATATCAGCCTCCCGTGATGGACAAAGAAAAGAGGAGGAGACACCTTACTACACGTTTATCCTGCAGGTCAGTGCCACCATGGACACAGGACACACACACACACACACACACACGCACACACACACGCCAGTCACGTCTTCTGTTCCATGGACATCAAGGGTTCATCGGTCTCCAGTTGGACAGTCCGGACTTTAATGAGCGCGTCTCACAGTCACGACACACACACACACACACACATGCACCCCCCCCACACACACACACACACCCACACACACCCATCTGTCTCGCGCACAGGAGCCAGACGCCACTGACGCAGCCCGCGTCTTACTCACTTTTTTTGCAGTCACGACTCCATCCAGACTACACACGCACACACACACACACACGCACACACGCTCTCTCTCTCGCAAACACACACACACACACACACACACACACACACACACACACACACTGAGCCCCGGTGCTGAAGCATCCGCTGCACAAAGCGAAGCGCGCGGCTCCATCACATCACACGGACACGCGCTCCATGTCCGCGTGAGCAGGAGGCGATGGGGAAGAAGAAGAGAGGAGGAAGAGAGGAGGAGGTCAGTACTCACCGATCCTAGTAGAGCTGCTCCTCCTGTCTATGTTCCTCATCCTGCTCCTCCTCTTCCCCCTCTTCCTCCTCCTGCTCCTCCTCTGTGGTAAGTCACCGTCCAGGTGTGAGAGGATAAGCCCGGCGCTGCGTCCCGCATCCCGCCCTGGATGCTGGATGGATGCTGGATGGATGCTGGATGGATGTTGTGGATGCTGTTGTGTGTGGATGCTGTGTGGATGTTGAGCCTTTTATAGCAGTGATGTCCTCCGTCTATTTCTGGAGCACGCGCCAGCCCCGGCTGCTATTTTTAGCTCTCACGATAAAAAAAAAAAAAAAGAAAGAAAGAAAGAAAAGGAGCTGGCGGAGCTTCCTTGGAGGAATTTCGAGCGTGCAGCGTTGGAGAAAAGATGTGAGCCCCCCCCCCCCCCCCCCCCCGCCCCCCGAAGTTCTTCAGGCAGAGGACTCCTGATTTAGACTGATGCTTCACACTGAGGCTCGACTGAGACTCCGGGCATAATAATAGTAATAATAATAATAATAATAATAATAATAATAATAATAGTAACACAGAAGAGTGTCCAGGGATCAAACTGCTGAGCTGTTGCTACGCAGTGTAAACATGGAGTATTGTGGCGTTTTAAAATGAAATCTGTATAAATGTTAAATGTCACAGTAAAGAGCAGACCCACCTCTAGGTTATGACACACACACAACTCAGAAAGGACAGTCTGGTCCTCATCAGGTTTGGGGGTTAACGGTTCTAAGTGGCGTCGTTAACCTGCTGTTAATAACGTCAGTGATGAACATTGAATGAACATTTTTTAATCTGGTGGAAAAGATCCAGATCACTGATTTATCACTGACTGCAGTTTTTAAAAAACTGCCCTAATCGTGTAGTTCTCCGATTTCTGATGGTACCTGAACACACCTCGAGTGTCTGTACGTCTGTCTCCATCTGTCTTCAGGCCTAAAGTTTTATTTACAACATTAAAGTAACAACAACAACCGAGAGTCTGCTTCTGGACAGATGTTGAACCAGGGCTGATGTTTGACCTCCTTCCAGATCTGTGGTTGTTTGGATCAGGTCCAAACAACAAGACACGGAGGAAAAGAAATTACGATTCACCGTTACAGGATAAAAGTGTGTAAGTAGCTGAGAGATGATGCGGGGACGGTCCCTGTCACCATGGCTGCTGCTGGGGCTCGGCCCTGGCTCCTCCACTGATCAGCTGGTCACTGGTTCCATCCCAGTGTCCTCGGTCACACTGAACCACTGGACGAGGTCAACCAGTGAATGTGACCAGTGGCCTGGTCTGTGGAGAGCTCTGAGCGGTCAGACTAGAGAGGCTAGACTAGAGAGGCTAGACTAGAGAGACTAGACTAGACAGGCTAGACTAGAGAAGGCTAGACTAGAGAGGCTAGACTAGAGAAGGCTAGACTAGAGAGACTAGACTAGAGAAGGCTAGACTAGAGAGGCTAGACTAGAGAAGGCTAGACTAGAGAGACTAGACTAGACAGGCTAGACTAGAGAAGGCTAGACTAGAGAGGCTAGACTAGAGAGGCTAGACTAGAGAGACTAGACTAGACAGGCTAGACTAGAGAAGGCTAGACTAGAGAGGCTAGACTAGAGAGGCTAGACTAGAGAGACTAGACTAGAGAGACCAGACTAGAGAGACTAGACTAGAGAGGCTAGACTAGAGAGACTAGACTAGAGAGGCCAGACTAGAGAGACTAGACTAGAGAGGCTAGACTAGAGAAGGCTAGACTAGAGAGGCTAGACTAGAGAGACTAGACTAGAGAGACTAGACTAGAGAGGCTAGACTAGAGAGACCAGACTAGAGAGGCTAGACTAGAGAGACTAGACTAGAGAGGCCAGACTAGAGAGACTAGACTAGAGAGGCTAGACTAGAGAAGGCTAGACTAGAGAGGCTAGACTTGAGAAGGCTAGACTAGAGAAGGCTAGACTAGAGAGGCTAGACTAGAGAAGGCTAGACTAGAGAGACTAGACTAGACAGGCTAGACTAGAGAAGGCTAGACTAGAGAGGCTAGACTAGAGAGGCTAGACTAGAGAGACTAGACTAGACAGGCTAGACTAGAGAAGGCTAGACTAGAGAGGCTAGACTAGAGAGGCTAGACTAGAGAGACTAGACTAGAGAGACCAGACTAGAGAGACTAGACTAGAGAGGCTAGACTAGAGAGACTAGACTAGAGAGGCCAGACTAGAGAGACTAGACTAGAGAGGCTAGACTAGAGAAGGCTAGACTAGAGAGGCTAGACTAGAGAAGGCTAGACTAGAGAAGGCTAGACTAGAGAGGCTAGACTAGAGAAGGCTAGACTAGAGAGACTAGACTAGACAGGCTAGACTAGAGAAGGCTAGACTAGAGAGGCTAGACTAGAGAGGCTAGACTAGAGAAGGCTAGACTAGAGAGACTAGACTAGACAGGCTAGACTAGAGAAGGCTAGACTAGAGAGGCTAGACTAGAGAGGCTAGACTAGAGAGACTAGACTAGACAGGCTAGACTAGAGAAGGCTAGACTAGAGAGGCTAGACTAGAGAGGCTAGACTAGAGAGACTAGACTAGAGAGACCAGACTAGAGAGACTAGACTAGAGAGGCTAGACTAGAGAGACTAGACTAGAGAGGCCAGACTAGAGAGACTAGACTAGAGAGGCTAGACTAGAGAAGGCTAGACTAGAGAGGCTAGACTAGAGAAGGCTAGACTAGAGAAGGCTAGACTAGAGAGGCTAGACTAGAGAAGGCTAGACTAGAGAGACTAGACTAGACAGGCTAGACTAGAGAAGGCTAGACTAGAGAGGCTAGACTAGAGAGGCTAGACTAGAGAGACTAGACTAGACAGGCTAGACTAGAGAAGGCTAGACTAGAGAGGCTAGACTAGAGAGGCTAGACTAGAGAGACTAGACTAGAGAGACCAGACTAGAGAGACTAGACTAGAGAGGCTAGACTAGAGAGACTAGACTAGAGAGGCCAGACTAGAGAGACTAGACTAGAGAGGCTAGACTAGAGAAGGCTAGACTAGAGAGGCTAGACTAGAGAAGGCTAGACTAGAGAAGGCTAGACTAGAGAGGCTAGACTAGAGAAGGCTAGACTAGAGAGACTAGACTAGACAGGCTAGACTAGAGAAGGCTAGACTAGACAGGCTAGGCTAGAGAAGGCTAGACTAGAGAGGCTAGACTAGAGAAGGCTAGACTAGAGAAGGCTAGACTAGAGAGACTAGACTAGAGAGACTAGACTAGAGAGACTAGACTAGAGAGACTAGACTCGAGAGGCTAGACTAGAGAGACCCGACTAGAGAGGCTAGACTAGAGAGTCTAGACTAGAGAGGCCAGACTAGAGAGACTAGACTAGAGAGGCTAGACTAGAGAAGGCTAGACTAGAGAGGCTAGACTAGAGAAGGCTAGACTAGAGAAGGCTAGACTAGAGAGGCTAGACTAGAGAAGGCTAGACTAGAGAGACTAGACTAGAGAGGCCAGACTAGAGAGTCTAGACTAGAGAGGCTAGACTAGAGAGACCAGACTAGAGAGACTAGACTAGAGAGGCCAGACTAGAGAGACCAGACTAGAGAGGCTAGACTAGAGAGGCTAGACTAGAGAGGCTAGACTAGAGAGACCAGACTAGAGAGGCTAGACTAGAGAGACTAGACTAGAGAGGCTAGACTAGAGAGGCTAGACTAGAGAGACTAGACTAGAGAGGCTAGAATAGAGAGGCTAGACTAGAGAGACCAGACTAGAGAGGCTAGACTAGAGAGACCAGACTAGAGAGGCTAGACTAGAGAGACCAGACTAGAGAGACTAGACTAGAGAGACTAGACTAGAGAGGCTAGACTAGAGAGACCAGACTAGAGAGGCCAGACTAGAGAGGCCAGACTAGAGAGGCTAGACTAGAGAGACCAGACTAGAGAGACTAGACTAGAGAGACCAGACTAGAGAGACTAGACTAGAGAGACCAGACTAGAGAGGCTAGACTAGAGAGGCCAGACTAGAGAGACCAGACTAGAGAGGCTAGACTAGAGAGACCAGACTAGAGAGGCTAGACTAGAGAGACCAGACTAGAGAGACTAGACTAGAGAGACTAGACTAGAGAGGCTAGACTAGAGAGACCAGACTAGAGAGGCCAGACTAGAGAGGCTAGACTAGAGAGGCTAGACTAGAGAGACCAGACTAGAGAGACTAGACTAGAGAGACCAGACTAGAGAGACTAGACTAGAGAGACCAGACTAGAGAGACTAGACTAGAGAGACCAGACTAGAGAGGCTAGACCAGAACAAGACCAGACTAGGACTAGCGGCATCACACGTTTTGACTGAGTGAACTGAGGCATGCTGGGGACACAGAGGACATGTCAGCTGCAGTTCTGTCCCCAGCTTTTCTTTGTTTTTTCCTATTGACCAACTTAATTAATACAGACAATGAGGTGTATATATATATATATATATATATATATATATATATATATATATATATATATATATATATATATATATATATATATATACTGTGTATATATATATATAATATGTTGAATGAGAGTATCATCACTGTCTGGTGGAAACCTCTTAGCTCCACTTTTGGTCTTTGTTGTTTTTTGCTCAGTCCCTAAGTGGTCTGTAAAATGTATATATTTTGTAAACCAATTAAATGTATCAGCAGTATGTATGTGTGTGTGAGTGTGTGTGTGTGTGTGTGTGTGCATATATATATATGTGTATGTATATATGAGTGTGTTCTGTTGGACGGTCAGATGACTGAGGGCCCCTCTCTGTGCTTTCCTTCTTATTGACATCTCTGGCTGCAGCTGTCCCCCACGTCCTGGACCACAGAGCGTCTCTTCCAGGCTCCGGGCTCCTTTCATGTCTGAGGAAGCTCGGTGTGCTTACGTAACGTGTTGCAGCAGCAGCAGCATCCATTCATGTTTCTATATTCAGCCTCCAGGATCCAGATTTAGCCCCACGCTGCTGCCAGCTGCAACAACAAATCACAACGTGGATTCAGCGTCATCGGCACACGCTGAACTCCAGCCGGTTCATCCAGAAACTTCCAGACTTCCTCCCGCTCCTCCACCTGGAGCGCCATCCGTTCATCTGTTCACCCATCACACACTCAAGGGGCAACAACTGTTGAACTCATCCCTCTGTCAAATTAAAAAAAAAAGAAATTACATCAAAAATCCTCAGATCTCAGCTTCTAAAATGTTTTTTTCTCATGTGTATAAATATTTACACCATGTACCATTTCTGTTTTTCAGTTTTCATTTCCTTGTTTTACTGTTATTATTATTCTGTTTCGTTATTCTTATTCTATTCTCTCATGTGCTTATTGCTGCGTGACTCCAAACATCATTTCAGTTTCTAATTTTGCAAATTTTTTTTAACCAAATTCAGATTTTCTGATTTCTTTGGTGCTGTGTTTTAGTGTTGGTCATCCACACAGAAGCAGACCTGATCCTGACCTTCGTGAAACAGACATGAACTATTCTGA
Organism: Karalla daura; assembly: GCA_029224185.1. Lineage (NCBI taxonomy): Eukaryota > Metazoa > Chordata > Actinopteri > Chaetodontiformes > Leiognathidae > Karalla > Karalla daura. The sequence continues at coordinate 772,590 of CM055190.1, forward strand.
CTGTTGTTTTATGGAGCAAACAGCTGATCGATCCAGGGAGGAGGTGAGGGACAGATTCACCAGATACAAGAAGAATTACTAAGACTCGGTTACCTCCAAACACTGATATGTGCTTTGTTTTGGGAACATATCGTTTTCTGTAGTCGCAATAGTTCTTTTTCTCAGCTTGCATTGTGTCGATTCCTTTTTTGCCCCGGAATCTGAATATTAAGATTTACTTATTTCTATATCTGATATATGAAATAATCTCTGGGAAGAAGAGTGGGGAGCAGATGTTTTCCAGGACATCATCTTTCCAGAGTTTTCCAGGACTGGATGATAACGAGATACTTTCCCCTCATAACAACCTCCAAAATCAGACTGTAACCACGCTGACGGTTCAGTGACAGACTCGTCTGCCTCAGAGTGAATACTACCACTCTGAAAACACTCAATGGGGGCTGAGCCTCTCTCTCTCACACACACACTGCCATTGAGTGTTTGAGAGAGTGTGTGTGTGTGTGTGTGTGTGTGTGGCGTACGGCCTCACATGCGTGTTACATAACAGAGCTGCAGCTCCTGACAGATCCGTGCTCGCTCTGCAGCATACGAGCTATTTATAGCCCGCTCCCAGCACGGACACCACCACAAATACTCTGCTCTCAATTATTCATTCAGAAGCATCCAGGAGCATCCTGGCTGACCTGCAGCCCTCAGTCCTGCATGGAGACTGCAGAGCTGCCCTCTCATCTGTCTGTCTGTCTGTCCGTGTGTATGTGTGTGTGTGTGTGTGTGTGTGTGTGTAAGGGAGTGTGTGCACACACTCCAGCAGCTCCGCAGCTCCTTGTTCCCTCACAGGAGGCTAAAAATAGCAGCTGCTCCCAGGCCCAGCAGCCACTTTTGGTTCTTGGAGGAGAAAAAAGAAAGGCAGAGATAGGTGTGTGTGTGTGTGTGTGTGTGTGTGTACAATGTTTTGTCTGAATGGACAAACTGTTCCATCTTTGTCGGGGGGTGGGGGTGAACTTAAGTGTTTTATTTGTTGCTGAAAGAGAATTTTTTTGTTTTGCAGCAATAAATATGACGTGTTTGTTCCAACACAGGAGAAGAAGAAACAAAAAGATGAAAGTGATGTGTTGACTGAGGAGGTGTGTGATTGACAGCTGTCACAGACGTGGATGCTATGGAGCGTTTGCGTCCGGGAGACGAGGACGGAGCTCCTCTGAGGAAGCTCGACTGGGTTCAGGAACCTGAGGAGAACCTGAAACAGAGGCAACCTGCAGCTGGTTCTGAGCAGGGACCGATGCCGGGCTCCGTTTGTACCCAGAAGCCGGAAGAAGTTGGAAGTTTTAACTGGCGCCTCCACCCCCACGAGGTTTGGATTTCCAACTGGGAAAGTCAGAGAATCCTCACCAACCCGGCCTGACAATAAAAGATGGCCGCCCAAGTGTAAACAGTCGAAGCTGCTGTAATATACTGTTTATTAGCCCTTCTGACTAGTCTTTGACACGCTAAATGTACATATATATATATGTATATACACACACACACACACATATATATATATATATGTTTGAGTGTAATTTAGTGTTTTAGTGTCATTTACGTTGTGATATATATGAGCTAGGACAGGTCGTGCTAACAGGCTAGCAACAGCCTAGCAACCACCTCTATAAAGGCCCACGCAAACCTCCTGCCAAGCCTCGGCAATTACCCCGATATTCCACAGAATACCTTATTCCAGTGTTACTGGTCCAGCAAAGGTCCCTTTATTCCTCCCAGTGTGGTACTGGTGCAGTACAGCTCTCTGTATTCCTCCCAGTGTGTTACTGGTCCAGTAAAGGTCTCTATATTCCTCCCAGTATGTTACTGGTCCAGTATAGGAGACTGCAAGATGAAATCATAAACGCACTATAAAGGAAACAACAGCGAACAGTAGCTCACTTTGCTTGTTCAGCAGTGCTTTATGCAGTAGCTCTATGTGGAGGAGCTCTATGTGGAGGAGCTCTATGTGGAGGAGCTCTATGTGATTTTAATAGAAGATGATTACAGGTATTACAGAATACCTCAGGTACTCTGCGGAATTTGGGGGTTAGGGCCCAAAATTCAAGACCCTGCGGCTTGCCGCTTCGGTCACGCATGCGCACTACTCAACTCACTGCCTCGTCAGGCAACACGGGACCATGAACCAGTCCGTGTTGGGGAGAACACGCATGCTGTGAGAGCATGTGACCTGCTGGGACGTCACGCTGTGCTGGGGAACTGTTCACTGGCTTTTCTGTCTTTAAACATGTTCATGACACATGAAACGTCCATGAATTAAAAATCAGCGATATAAAGACCAGTACTTAGCTCTGTCTGCAGCTGAGGGCACTGCCAATCAAATAGACATGCTCCGAATGATTTCATTTGGTTGAGCTGAGTGTCAGTAATCATGGAGGTATTTCCAGAAGGAACCACCAGGTCACATTCTGCCATGAGCAACCTTCGCTGTCGGAGCTGTTCTGCGTGGTGAAGATTTCAGGATGAGGAAGACTACTGGAGCCAGCCCTGGAGGAGCCAAGGCAGGAGTCAGACCAGCACTCAACCTTCTGTCTCAGAGACCAGCCACCAGGACATATTCAGGCCGAGATCCCAGAATTATAACTTCATTGTAACTAAAATCAACGAATCAATCAATAAAAGTTGATCATTTTAATGGTCAATGGATTAGCAGTCAAGTCTTGGACTTGTGATGGCTTTGCATTTATAATCTCTCACCTGCTGCAACATATGTAGTTTTCCTTCTTTAGGTTAGAGAAGCAAGAGTAATATAAATATACATTTAAACGTGGTGCAAGTCATAATTTACCATTATTTACTCTTACTCTGTGATCTGAAGTTTCATTAAAATGTATTATTTAATGTAATATTCATTCTTAAGTACCGCTGTTCCTGTCTTAACTACTTAACATTATTATGACCAAGTCTTATTCTTGCTTCCTGTACTCTGCATCACTTTACGTATTGTTCACTATGACTACGACTGGTTTTGTGTATTGTTCTGTTGTGGTGTCTAGATGTGAGTGTGACTCTGGGCTGCTGGACAGTTTCTCTCATCTCATTAACATGAAGTTCATCAGACGAGCCAGGCGGCACAAGGAGGGAAGCCATGAAACCCACACGCTGCCTTTAATACTGTACATTTAATACAGAGTCCACTCCTGGAGAGCTCCTGCCTCACAAGCCTTCCCATAAGTTAAAGAAGCAGATGTCATATCTCGTATATAACTTTGTCTCTTTAGTGTTTTAAATTACCTTGGAGCGAAATGATTCAGACTGTTTGCAGGTCCCCTTTAAATAGGAATGATACAGAAAAGAAAAGTGCAAAGGCTGAAGACTCCCGTCCATCTGATGAAGCAGAATTAGTGAAGAAGAAAAGTGTTCACATCCACACCCCCCCACCCAACACAGAAGCTGAAGCCTGAAATACTGCAGAACATCATTTCCCTTCACATCTCCGATTCAGCTGAAACATTGGGCTGTGGCGCCCCCTGCAGGCGGAGGAGCATGAGCACACCTCAGGACTCCAGAGACGAGGAGCTGCAGCTCGCTCACTTAGCGCAGATTAAAATCTAAATATCACAGCGGGATTAAGAGGAAGTCGCTCTGCACTCAGCGGCCGCTCCAGCACATCAGCCAATCAGAGGGTCCAACATCAGCCAATCACAGCTTGTTAACGTCAGGCAATCACAGGGTGGCAGCTCCAGGTGACCTGCTGCAGTTTAGAGGATCAGAACAGGGAGGATCTGAGTCACGTGACTTTTGAGTGTTTCAGGAACTGCTCTTCTCCAGGACTTCCAGCCTCAGCAGCTCAACATGGCCTGAAGCTCAGGAGACACCCAGCGAGCAGCAGTTCCTCTGGGAGGAAACCCCTCGCTGGAGCCAGAGGTCGAGGAGAACGGACAGAATGCGTCTACTGGATAGAAACAGCCACTATGGAGCTGCATATGTTGTTGGAGCGGTCGCTGAGTGTTTTATCTCCATGTACTGCGAGTCAATCGTGGAACCTAGAACCTGGACCCTGGAACTTCATGACCTGTCAACTGTTAGGTGATCAGAGGTCAAAGACGTCTAGTCGCCCTCTGAGACGTTCACACCTCCATCTTCCATCAGTCCAGACTCAGAGGAGGAGGAGGAGGGCAGCTGGACTCCAGCTCCTCCTTCTCTTAGAGTTTGTGTATGTGTGATGTGTGTGATGTGTGTGATGTGTGTGATGTGTGTGATGTGTGTGTGATGTGTGTGTGTGTGTGTGATGTGTGTGTGTGTGTGTGTGTGTGTGTGTGTGTGTGTGTGTGTGTGTGTGTGTGCGTGTGCGTGCAGCAGCAGCCTCAGGGCCCCCTCCGGTCCCTCTTGCTCAGCAGGTAACACTGGATGGTTCTCAGTCGGTCTTTGGCCGGAGCGAACTCTGGCTGCAGCTTCAGAGTGGACTCATACCAGCGCATGGCCTTCTCAAACTCCTCCTGGACACACACACACACACACACACACACACACACACACACACAAACACACACACACACACACACATTAGCACATACCACATAACCTTTATTACATTAGTACAGTCTGCTACTTGCAGGTGTTTCCTATGTAACTACAGGTAGAGTGAGGTCCTGCTCCATCCCATAATAACCCTGGTACCATGTGGTCCTGCTCCATCCCATAATAACCCTGGTACCATGTGGTCCTGCTCCATCCCATAATAACCCTGGTACTATGTGGTCCTGCTCCATCCCATAATAACCCTGGTACCATGTGGTCCTGCTCACTCCCATAATAACCCTGGTACCATGTGGTCCTGCTCACTCCCATAATAACCCTGGTACCATGTGGTCCTGCTCCATCCCATAATAACCCTGGTACCATGTGGTCCTGCTCCATCCCATAATAACCCTGGTACTATGTGGTCCTGCTCCATCCCATAATAACCCTGGTACCATGTGGTCCTGCTCCATCCCATAATAACCCTGGTACCATGTGGTCCTGCTCACTCCCATAATAACCCTGGTACCATGTGGTCCTGCTCCATCCCATAATAACCCTGGTACCATGTGGTCCTGCTCCATCCCATAATAACCCTGGTACCATGTGGTCCTGCTCCATCCCATAATAACCCTGGTACCATGTGGTCCTGCTCCATCCCATAATAACCCTGGTACCATGTGGTCCTGGTCCTCCACTCTGAGGAAGATGGACGTCCAGAACATAGTTTTCTTAGATCTTTGAATCAGATGTAGAAACAGTTGAGTCTCCTCCTCTGTCCATCTGGTCTGAAGGGAACAGGTCATGTGACCCCTACGTCAGGTCACGTGACCTGGAGGCAGCCCTCCCACCGAGCTGTTCAGGCCCGCACGTGCTTCTGCGACCACGTGGCTCCCCGCACGGCCTGCCACGCACCCTGCTTCCACCATACTTCCGCCACCGCTCTTCCCAGCTCTGTAATGTCCTTGACCACCACAAGGGGGCAGTACAAATCTGTGCACAGGCCTGTCCTGCCCCCGGAGTACATGAAGAAGATGTAAACCACTCTGATCCTAGTATTTCTGGCGACTTGTGTTGCCACCTGTCCCGGTTTTCACGGACACAGTATTTGTCAGTGCACGTAAATACAGCGCGCAGAGGCCGCCGCTCAGAGTGTGTGTGTGTGTGTGTGTGTGTGCGTGTGTGTGTGTGTGTGTGCGTGTGAGACACAGGTGGCAACCCTATCAGCAACACAGACGCTCCTCCTGCCCTAGCGTCTGTGCTGTCTCAGTGTTTGCTCAGTGGGAAGCGTCTCTGTCCTCTGCCAGGGCTGGACTACAGAGGCGGAGGACCTCCTCAGCAGGTCTTTGGTCTGAGGGCTCTTCCTGGTTGTCCACGGGGTTTTAACCCTGGACTCAACTGAGCTGCAGCAAACAGGCGGAGGCAGCGCTGTGGTCACGCGGCCAAAGCCGCAAATGCTTATGCGGGCCTTTATGGGGATACCCTGCATGGTGATGAAGGTGTTACCATGGTGACATGGACGTTACCACGGTGATGTTACCACGGTGATGTTACCATGGTGACGTTACCACGGTGATGTTACCACGGTGATGTTACCACGGTGATGTTACCATGGTGATGTTACCACGGTGATGTTACCACGGTGACGTTACCACGGTGACGTTACCACGGTGACGTTACCACGGTGATGTTACCATGGTGATGTTACCATGGTGATGTTACCACGGTGATGTTACCATGGTGATGTTACCACGGTGACGTTACCACGGTGACGTTGCCACGGTGACGTTACCACGGTGACGTTACCACGGTGATGTTACCACGGTGATGTTACCACGGTGATGTTACCACGGTGATGTTACCATGGTGATGTTACCACGGTGATGTTACCACGGTGACGTTACCACGGTGATGTCACCATGGTGATGCGGACGTTACCATGGTGATGTAGACGTTGGCCAGGGTGAAGTGGTTGACGACGAAGTGCGGAGCGATCTCCACGGCCATCCGAGCCACGGTGAGAGCGTCCTCCCACAGACGCGCATTCTGGAAGATGTTGGCTAGGCTGATGAGGGGCACGTCCTGCAACACACACACACACACACACACACACGTCAGTGGCAGGTCACACACACACACAGGTCAGTGGCAGGTCACACACACACACACGTCAGTGGCAGGTCACACACACACACAGGTCAGTGGCAGGTCACACACACACACACACACACACGTCAGTGGCAGGTCACACACACACACAGGCCAGTGGCAGGTCACACACACACACACAGGCCAGTGGGAGGACTCTCACACACACACACGCACGCACGCGCACACACACACACACAGGTCAGTGGGAGGTCTCTCACAAAACACACAGGTCAGTGGGTGGTCTCTCACACACACACACACACACACACACACACACACACACACACACACACACACACACACACACACACACACACACACACACACACACACACACACACACACACACACACACACACACACACACACACACACACACACCTTCATGTGGTGTGGGGCTGAGTTGAGGGCCTGGCGCAGACAGTCGATGGCTCTCTTCCCTTGACCTTTGACCCTCCAGTACAGAGCAGCCATGCTGGACAAGACCCAGGACGTCTGGTTCTGCAGGATCATAGAAACACACAGAATAGATCACACCTCAGAGATGCTGCACTGACTGTCTCCTGAAGGTGTGCGAGGACTCGGGAGCTTCTCACCTTCTCCAGGACTTTGGCGATGCGTGTGCCCACCTGCTCAAAGGACTGAGGGGAGAACTTGTCTTTGCCGAGGTTCTGCAGGACCTGAGGAGCAGAGAGCAGAGCAGCAGTTACCTTCTGAGAAGATACTGCATCTGAGGACCCTGGAGGAGGTCTGGAGTCCAGGCATACTGCAGTTTTCAACCAGAGCTGCTCCCCAGGAGCGCCGCTGCCCAGATCTTCTGCGGGGTTGATGGGATGACCAAAGTCAGTAGCCTAGTCAGAGCCTCCAGGTGTCACTCTGTTCCTACCTCTCTGAGCTGACTCTCCCCAGTGTAGTGGATGGCGGCCCGGTTGGCCACGCCCACCAGGTGATCCAGCGTGTGCATGCTAGCTGCCAGGTTAGCGTTGCACAGCGGCTCGGCGGCCGGCTCCTGCAGCGGGGTCGCAAAGTCGATGTGCTCAGTGATGCTGCAGAGACAGACAGAGACGGCTCAGAGCAGCGAGCAGCACGGCCTGCAGGGACAGGGACCAGCTCACACTCAAGCCCTGGGTCTCAGCTGGAATGTTTACAGGCTGCAAATGAAAAAGATGCCTTGATTGTGGGCGGAGCTCCAGGTTCCATGGAAGGTTCCGTGGTTCTGGTGCCAGGTGCCGTGGTAACTGAGTTTGAACCAGGCTGAGCCTGCTTTATGGAACTGAATTCCCAGGAAAATAAGCCAGCTTTACCAAATAAGCCTGACTTAACTGGTAATCCTGCTTTATGGAAAAGGGCCCTGGAGACAGGGCTCATTTCTGTCCTGTCTTTTCTGTTTGTGTTGATGCATAAGACCAGAAAACATTATCGGCCTCCACTAGACCTGGTGAGGCCATGAACCTGGAGCCTCTGTTGTTCAGGTTTACTTTGGTCTGTTCAGCTGTTGACCTGCACTGAACACACTTCAGGCTGTAGTTCCACTGAACTGCTCAGAATAAACACTCTCGGTTACCTAAACATTGGTGCCTCCTTAGTTTTTAATGGGGCACACATTGTGAATGGAGACAGTGTCAGGTTCCAGCAGAGTGAGGAGGGCGACTCTTACTCGATGTTCTTGGCAGAGACAGCCAGCCAGGTGCTGGCCACGGCCGTCAGGTCCACTCTGCGTGTGCGCTGACACTCCTCGGGCCCCGGCCAGCCCAGGGACGTGTAGTCCCTCCAGCGCCCTGAGGACACACAGGAGACAACCTGCCGTCACCCTCACCACCTGCAGGAGAGCTCCTCCCTGTGGACACTGGTCCCATCAGAGACCCCTCAGAGTCTATTTAATTATCCTGTTTGGCAGCCACAACAAATTGGCTGTCCCTCCTGATCACGAGTGAGCTTGTGTGACTTGATGAAGTTTCACCTAACTTCACCTTCCAAGCCTCAATCAATACACCAGCCCATTCCTGCTCCACACACACACACACACACACACACACACACACACACACACACACACACACACACACACACACACACACACACACACACACACACACACACACACACACACACACACACACACAACCTCCAGGAGAAGGTGGCTGGAGAGAAAGACCAGCACACAGTGATGCTGGCTCCCTGCTCATTTGTGGAGGAGACAGCAGTGTTTGGTAGCATTCACTCCAGTAGAGTCTCCTCCTGCCCAACAGTTACACATTCAGGTTAACTCTGTGTGTGTGTGTGTGTGTGTGTGTGTGTGTGTGTGTGTGTGTGTGTGTGACCTGAGGGTCCAGGTGAGGGGATGGTGGGTCCACTGATCTCCAGCACTGAGGCTCTGTCTCCAGTCTGAGGTTCTCCAGCCTCCCTCTGGTCAGCAGCAGTGGAGCTGTCTGCTCCATCCACCTTGTTCTTCCTCACCCTCTTCACCTGGAACGTGATCTACACACCAACACTGCCTATCAGTGTCTCTGGGTCCCCGCCCTCTGACCCCAGCAGCCCCCCCCCCCCCCGTTCCTCCCCCTCTCTCCTCACCCACTCGGCTCCATCGTCGTCCTCACAGTTCCCGAAGCAGGGCCCCCCTGTGGCCCCCCGGGCCCCCATCACCCGGTCGTTCTTCAGCACCCTGATGCCCTGCAGGTCTCCTCCTCTCTTGCCGCCCATGTCCAGAGCGCCCTCGAACGCCCCCATCAGCTCCTCGTTGAGCTGCCACTCCTCCTCCGCCACCGCCGCCTTCTGGGCCCCGGCCTCGTCCGAGCCGTTAGCGTCCAGCAGCAGCTCTGAGGAAGAGGAGGGGCTTCATCATCAGGGCAGACCACACAGACCACAGACCAGGTTGGTCACGAATGCTTGATGAAGATGCTGTTTTGTACAGTTTTTCTACAGGGACTGGGAGAGCAGTCCCAGCATCATGATGATGATCATGATGCTGATGATGGGAGAGAGCAGACCAGTGGAAGTCCAGTCTGACCTCAGCCCAGTCTGACCTGTGTCCCGGCCCGAGCCAGAGGCCTCCCTGGAAGGAGCCATGATGTAAAGGTTTAAGATCACAACTTCTTTATTTACCTCGATGTCTGCAATAAACAAGCTCTCCTTGGACTCATTTGTTCCTTTTTTCTGTGCTTCTCTGGGAAGGCTGTGAGGCAAGACTTCTACTGTCTGCTTTCTTTAAAAAGCTGTGTGTGTGTGTGTGTGTGTGTGGTCAACATACACGCACACACACGCGCACACACACACACACACACACACACACACAACTGCTCACTGTCAAACAGCAGGCCGTCGTCCATGGCAGAGACAGTGGGAGCGTCCTGCTTCTCCTCGCTGGCCTCCCACTCCTCCAGCTGCAGCTCCTCCTCAGACACGCAGGATGCCCCGTCTGCAGCACACACACACACACACACACACACACACACACACACACACACACACACACACACACACACACACACACACACACACACACACACACACAGCATAAGAAACCTCTAAAACCTCTGAATCTCTTTAGATAGAATAGAAACAGCCTTCAAAGGAAACGCCTGGAGAAAGCAACTGGACTTCGATGACACTGTGTGTTTGTGTTTGTGTGTGTGTGTGTGTGTGTGTGTGTGTGTTTGTGTGTGTGTGTGTGTGTGTGTGTGTGTGTGTGTGAGTGTGAGTGTGTGTGGGTGTGGTGCGTGCTGTCTCTGTGACCTGGTGCAGCTCCGTCAGAGTATTTCGCTGTGACCAGTTAAGAGCCAGTTATAGATAACCAGTTATAGAGCGTTTCTAAAAGTGGCTGCATTATTTTCTGCCTCCTGAATCATTGAGTGTCTGAGGAGCAGAGAGCTCGCTCCAGATGTGTCCAGATGTTCAGACAACTGGAGGTCAGAAGAAGCTGCTAGGCCTGCTGGTCTGGAATTGATTGGGAAATACATGTTTTATTTTCTCAAAGAGAAAGCTGGATCTATGAGCTCTTCTCCTGGGGTGGACAGCTGTCTGCAGCTGGCTGACAGGCAGCTCAGGTGGTCAGCACTCTTGTTCTTTCTACGCGTTAGCGACTGTGCTAGACAACGCTACTTCTCTGATGACTGTTGTTCTGTCTGCTGCACTTGGTGCTCATAGACATCTGTACAAGGAACTGGCGACTGGTATCCAACCAATGACTGAGGCTGAACTGAGAACTAAATATCCAGGTCTACCAGCTTCAGACTCCAGACTGATATAATCTATATAGCATCTATATATAATCTCCATCTCCAGTGGCGATGGACACTATATATAGATAGATACATGCCTTCTCCAGTGAGGACATGTATGCACCCAGAGGACATACATGGTCGGCTGAGGTCTGTTCTCCTGGATCTATATGGATTCTGATGAAGAGTGTGTGTGTGTGTGTGTGTGTGTGTGTGTGTGTGTGTGTGTGTGTGTGTGTGGGTGGGTGTGTGATGGACCCACCAGGGCAGGGCTGTCTCTGTGACAGGTTGTAGAGGAAGGGGTAGAACTGGAGGCAGCGCAGCAGCAGCAGACTGGAGAAACACTGCTCACAGGACGCCAGAGAGGAGAACGAGGAGGAGGAGGAGGAGGAGGAGGAGGAGGTGGAGGAAGAGGACAGGGCTGACTCCAGCACCTGGCGGAACAAGTCCAGAGCAGCCGTCACATTCCCTTGGGACAGCTGCAGGCTGACCAGACTGAACAGGGTGTGGGCCTGGAACACACACACACACACACACACACACACACACACACACACACACACACACACACACACACACACACACACACACACACACACACACACACACACACACACACACACACACACACACACACAGAGCAGCTAAAGATCTGAGATATTCTCAAACAGCAGTGCATATTACATTATGGATTTTACAGTATGTGTCTGTCTATAGAAGTGTGTGTGTGATACCTCGGAGGCGTTGGCGGCCAGGGCCTGCTCCAGCAGCGTGTGTGCGTGTGTGTGCAGGCTGTGGTGCAGCAGCAGGTTGGCAGCGTTGATGATGGGCAGGTGGCGGTGAGTGGGCGGGGCCTCCCTGAGCGCCAGGCGGACACACTGAAGAGCTTGAGAGCCGTTACCTGCTGCACGCCAGAACAGAGCAGCCTCGCTGTAGAGCAGCCAGGGGGGCACCTCAGCCTGGGGGGGGGTAAATATAATGATTTATTACTTATTCTAACTTCATTAGCAGCGTCCTCGTAAGATCCTAACGTGTGTAACAGCATCTCAACCCCCCACTCAGGTTGTAATGGGTCAGTTAACCGTGCCTTCAGCCTAAGATAGGGAACCAATAGTAATACTCACCCCGAGTCAGTGCTGCTACCATACGGCATCAATGACACTCATGTGGCAAAATAAAACATCCTTCACAGTTGGATAATAAATCAAAGCCAAGTCGTGGAGGTGAAGTGCTTTTTGCCTGGGGACAGCTGCTGATCAGCTGTGACCTGGGGCTACTCTGAGCTGATCCAGAGTCTGCCTCTGACCACTGTGGCCAGACTTACTTGTTTCATAGCCTGAGTGATCCTGGAGCCCATCTGCTCCATGCTCCATCCTCCGCTGCGCGTCTGCAGAATCTGAAAACACACACACACACACACACACACACACACACACACACACACACACACACACACACACACACACACACACACACACACACACACTGAGCTTCAATCACCGAGCCCACTGTACCGTACAGTCACATGACTGGCAGTAACTCAACAAAACTCAGTAAGACGGTTCTTTCATCTGTGTCACATAGCAAGAGTGACGTTCTGAGACATCAGCAGACCTGAGCAGTCTCTGCAGCAGGTTCATTAACTCTCCCAGTCTACGACCACATTCCTCTGAGAGCTTCTCCTGCAGCTTGGTGTGTGTGGACCACCTCTACAGAGGTGTGTGTGGACCACTATAGAGGTGTGGTGTGTGTGGACCACCTCTACAGAGATGTGTGTGGACCAGCTCTACAGAGGTGTAGTGTGTACCACCTCTACAGAGGTGTGTGGACCAGCTCTACAGGGGTGTGTGTGGACCACCTCTACAGAGGTGTGTGGACCAGCTCTATAGAGGTGTGGCGTGTGGACCAGCTCTACAGAGGTGTGTGTGGACCAGCTCTACAGAGGTGTGGTGTATGTGGACCAGCTCTACAGAGGTGTGTGTGGACCAGCTCTACAGAGGTGTGTGTGGACCACCTCTACAGAGGTGTGGTGTATGTGGACCAGCTCTACAGAGGTGTGTGTGGACCAGCTCTACAGAGGTGTGTGTGGACCACCTCTACAGAGGTGTGGTGTATGTGGACCAGCTCTACAGAGGTGTGTGTGGACCACCTCTACAGAGGTGTGTGTGGACCACCTCTACAGAGGTGTGGAGGTGTGACAGGAGGTGGTCAGGTACCTGGGAGGCGGAGACGTCCGGCAGCTGCTGCTCCCCCAGGCTCCAGTCCAGGGAGGCTGGCAGCAGAGGAGGGTAGGGCAAGGGGGCGGAGCCACACAGAGGCTCAGCTGCAGCCTGAGGAGGAGGAGGAGGAGGAGGAGGAGCTCCATACAGGACAGCTGCTGCTGGACTGAGGACACACACACACACACACACACACACACACACACATACACAGCAGCTCATGATCATCAGGAACAGATGGTCCAGGAACGTCCACAACATAGTTTTCTTAGATCTTTGAATCAGATGTAGAAACGGTGGAGTGTCCTCCTCTGTCCCTCTGGTCTGAAGGGAACTGGTCATGTGATTCCTCCTCACATGACATCGCATAGCAACCCAAAACAAAAAACAGCCAATAATGCAGTAACTGCCACTAACATGATCATATGAAATGTAATGTATGATTTCACCATGTTATGAAAGGTTTTGGCCAATAATGCAACAGCTTTTTGCTGATAATGATAAATGTTGCAATGCTATTGGCTGATTAACATGTTGTTGACCTGGTATTCAAAACTTTTAGACTCAATAACTGGTGCCAATAATGTCATACATACATAGGTTTTGCAGCTTTTCTGCAGTCAGCTCATCAAAAATATATGCGTTAAAGTGGATGGCATCGTCACCAGATTACTAGAATCCTAATTCTGATTATTGTTGTTACGAGGACATGACTGAGAAACCTCCTCATAAGAGAGAACTATGTTTCAGTGACTTTGGAAAGTTTCTACTATGGTTTCTACTATGGAGCTGTTTATCACTATTAGCCATCTATCACCAGCTTTTATTGAGTCAATCACAGTTTGAGCGTTTCAAGGGGGAATGGAAACACTTTCTGCTGAGAAAATACCAAAAAAAAGAAAGAAATTAAAGAAAAAGAATCAGGGATGAGTTGACTCCTATGTCAGGTCACCTGACCTGGAGATGTGATCTGATCGTTTCCATCCCCAGGTTCTATTGAGGGATTCAGGTTTGATTGACATGTCTAGGACTCTAGTGGAGACAGACCTACAGTGTGTGACAGTGTGGCTGAATCCCGCAGAGCTTCTAGAAAGGACAGATCTAGAGCTGTGAGGACTGACCTGAGACCCTGGGACTCCGGGCTCAGGTAGTAGGTGGGCAGCAGGTGAGGGGGGGGCAGGCTGGGGTATTCCCGGGCACAGTCGCTCCTCTGAGGCCACAGCATCCTCTGGACGTCCTGCAGCAGCAGCAGCATCACAGGTTCAGGCCTGACTGGGAGTGTGGGTGTAGGACACAAGCTCCAGGATCTTTAGGGGTGACCCCCGCTAAATGTTCTGCTTCTTTCTTCTCCTTTTTGGAGCAGATTTTTATACAACTGCTCTACACTGATGTGCTTCTGCACAGTGCCACACACAGGCCTGGCATGGAAACTCCAAATTCACAGTCATTCTCAGTGGATCTAATGATGACGTGTCTGCAGAGATTTCTGTATTCAAAACACCGCAAAGATGGCCGTCCCTGAGTCTTAATGTTAATAATTAATGTTCTAATGTTAACAAACCAGCTAGAGGAGCTACAGTCTTGCCTGAGTGTGTCCGTGGCGGCGCCCCCACAGGGCGGCGGCGGGGTCCTGCTCCCCGGAGACAGACGGGTGCAGCTGAGGACTTCCTGTCGTCTGGTTGGAGCTACGCTCTGAGACCAGAGCTACGCTGGAGGCCACAGACACCTCCTCCCCAAACTGCTCACACACACACACACACACACACACACACACACACACACACACACACACACACACACACACACACACACACACACACACACACACACACACACACACACACACCGAGGAGGAGTCATGATCATCTTCAACTGACTCTCAAGTCAAATGTGTGGCCTGAAGTCTTTGCTACAGATGAGGCGATACTACAAATAACATTTCAGAATTCATCATTAAATGCAGTTCTGGCTGTGAAATCAAAACGTGGTTTTAATGGAAGCCAATGGAGCAAAAACATCCACCAACACTGAATGAATGTACCTGGTCCGGCACAAAAACAAATCATGCCACTGCCATTGAAAACGACAGTAGAGCAGGGATATTTTCTGCCTACGGTCTTTTATTGACCTAGTAATATTGCTTAAATCTGATCTTTAAAACGTAAATAAAAATAAGATTTGAGCAAATTTTATTCAATTTTATGTTGTTATGTTATGTGGTAAATGAGGGAGTTGAGGGTTAAATGCTTAAATGAACTAGTTCACTAGTTGTGGATTACAGAGTTGCTGCTGTTATTTATGAGCTCCTGCTGACGAGCTAACCTGCTACCTAGCTGACCTGCTGACTAGCTAGCCTGCTGACTAGCTAACCTGCTACCTAGCTGACCTGCTGACCAGCTGACTAGCTAGCCTGCTGACTAGCTAACCTGCTACCTAGCTGACCTGCTGACCAGCTGACTAGCTAACCTGCTACCTAGCTGACCTGCTGACCAGCTGACTAGCTAGCCTGCTGACTAGCTAACCTGCTACCTAGCTGACCTGCTGACCAGCTGACTAGCTAGCCTGCTGACTAGCTAACCTGCTACCTAGCTGACCTGCTGACCAGCTGACTAGCTAGCCTGCTGACTAGCTAACCTGCTACCTAGCTGACCTGCTGACTAGCTAGCCTGCTGACTAGCTAACCTGCTACCTAGCTGACCTGCTGACTAGCTAACCTGCTACCTAGCTAATCTGCTGACCAGCTGACTAGCAACCCGGTGACCAGCTGACTAGCTGACCTGCTGACTCGTTAACCTGCTGACTAGCTAACCTGCTACCTAGCTGACCTGCTGACCAGCTGACTAGCTAACCTGCTACCTAGCTGACCTGCTGACCAGACCTATTCATTGTGTATGTGTAAATGATGCAAGAGCCCAGAGCCTCAGAGGCCTCGCCAGCCTCAGAGGCCTCGCCAGCCTCAGAGGCCTCGCCAGCCTCAGAGGCCTCGCCAGCCTCAGAGGCCTCGCCAGCCTCAGAGGCCTCGCCAGCCTCAGAGGCCTCGCCAGCCTCCGTCTCAGCAGCCTCGCCAGCCTCAGCGGCCTCGGCAGCCTCAGCGGCCTCGCCAGCCTCCGTCTCAGCGGCCTCGCCAGCCTCAGCGGCCTCGCCAGCCTTGCTGGCAGCCTCCCGGCTCGTCCAAAAGGACAGAGGATGCTGGGTCACGAGTTCCAGAGGACTCCAGAATCATCCTAAACTAATCCAGGTTCCTGATCTCTGGGACACCAGACCTAATGGACAGGCAGTAAACTGGTCTCTGCTGAGCCTGAGGTAGACCTCAGACTGGTTGTTATGGAAGTATAGCTCCAGGACCAGATCTGCTGGAAACTGCTGGTTTGAGTGAGTGAGTAGTGGATGAATGCGTGAACTTGGACTGACCTGGACGTAGTGGACGTGCTCGAACAGGTCTCCTCGGTGGTAACGGACCGGCAGGTCGAAGGGGCAGTAGAGGCTGCGCTGCTGCTGACTCAGCAGACACATCTGGTGGTTACCTGGAGAACACGCTGGGTCACTGCTCTGGACAGACTGCCCCTCCCTCTGTTCAGTGCCTCCACATAACGTCCGTTATCAACTGGCTACTAATGACACATGATGAATACAAATCTTGAGTGTTGAATCTATCACACTTGATATTTATTTGTATTGTTTGATCAGAGACTACCATAGTCAGTTCCTCCCTGTGGTCCTGGAGTGTCTCCCTCTGGTCTGTGACCCAGGACATACTGAACTCTTCTCTAGGATCTCTGGGACGTTAAGCTAAGCTACTTTTATGCTACATGTGTGTGTGCGTGTGTGTTTCTGGGTGCTTCTGAGGCGCCCTCTCACCCAGCTGCGCCTCCTTGGCCATCTGTGTCTCATGGATGATGTTCCTCAGGATCTGCTCCTCCTGCAGCAGCTTGTACTTGTCCAGCGCCTCCTGCTGGTGGAGGTAGTGGTCGTGCTGCTTCTGGTACTCCTTCAGCTCGTTCAGGGTCCTCTGCAGAGACCTAGAGGAGGACAGGACAGGAGGACAGGGCGGGATAGAGATAGACAGAGTTAGGTAGAGATACGTCTAGTTAAATAGAGATAGATGGAGTTAGATCGAGATAGATGGAGTTAAGTAGAGATGGATATAGACATAAGATAGGGAAGCTGAAACAGAGACACAGACTGACATCCATCTCCTGGTTTTGTTTTCTCCTCTGAACTCTGACCAGATGTCAGATTTGGATCCCTCTCCGGTCTTCCTCTGAAGAGTGTGTGTGTGTGTGTGTACCTGTGCTGAGCCTCCAGTCGCTGCTCCAGTTTCTGCTGACACAGCACGGCGTGTTTCCTCCTCAAAGCCTGTTCAAAGCCAGGCTGAGCCTGCAGAGCCTGCTCATAGCACAGCACCGAGTGGTTGTATTCCCCCAGCATCTACACACACACACACACACACACACACACACACACACACACACACACACACACACACACACACACACACACACACACACACACACACACACACACACACACACACACACACACACACACAGGTCAGACACGTCTGCTCCACGCTGGGATCAGGAACATAACAATAACTGGTTAAAATTCACCAACAGTAACGGTTTCTGGTTTTACAGCTCGAGTTTACCATGGTAACCTGGGCCCGTAACCACAGCTAGTAACCAGGGCTGGTAACCACAGCTAGAAACCAGGGCTGGTAACCACAGCTAGTAACCAGGGCTGGTAACCAGTGGCCAGGATACAGTGTCTAACTTTAAAAATGGACAGTTTGGCTGGTGACGAGGGAGGAATTAAACATCTAGTAGAATATTAATAAAGTTGATAAAATTATCTTTTGATACAGTTTGCACTGTGAACATTGTTCAAGTTTGATCAGTCTACCAGCATCTTCTGACACTGTGATGCCCCCCCCCCCCCCCCCCCCCCCCAGGCCCCACTCACAGCGTAGATGTTGCCCAGCGTGTAGTGGCTGGTGAAGAGGTCAGAGGTCAGGTCCAGGGCAGCGTGCGCCAGGATGGCAGCGTCAGCAGAGAAGTGAGCGCGGTGCAGGATGTTGGCCATGTTGACCAGAGCCACGTCCTTCTGAGACCTGCAGCAGGGACATTCTGTCTACAGTTTGGATCCACGACCCCCCCTCCCAGTTAGATACTGGTTAGTTACCTGGGGGAGAAGTGCAGTGCTCTGACCACACAGTCCACGGCTTTCTGAGGCTCGTTCTTCATCCTCCAGTAGAACGACGCCATGTTGTACAGGACCCACGACGTGGAGTTCTGGGACACACACACACACACACACACACACACACACACACACACACACACACACACACACACACACACACACACACACACACACACACACACACACACACACACACACACACACACACACACACACACGTTAATCCACTTTGCACCTGATGGCTGCTCCCCATCACATGAGCTCCAGCATCTCAGGAGGAGTACGAGGAGGAATGTTTGTGTGTGTGTGTGTGTGTGTGTGTGTGTGTGTGTATGTGAGCTGGGGGGGCTGACCCTCAGCAGGGCCTGCTGGATGCGGTGTCCCACTTCCTCCACGCTGCGGCCCAGCTTGTGGGACAGGGAGCTGAAGATGGGATCCTCCTTGGACAGCAGGGGGGAGGTGAGGTTGGCTCTCTCCTGAACGCCCTGCAGGGGGACATGGACATGGGGACGGATGGGTCAGCCCATTACTCTCAGCCTCACTTGCTAGTATCTGTACACTGGACAGGTTTAATATTGATAGCAGTCATTCATATCAGGATCCAACACTTTGAAGGAGTCTTAGTAGTTGAATGTACATTGACAATAAAGGTTTTCTACCTTTCCATCTTCTTTTCCTTTGCTCAACAGGTTGGGAGCCTCTCAACACATCAGGCTCCCATTCTTGTATATTTTCAAGAAGTGTCTCTCATCTCATCCTGACACATCACCATGTCATCAACACCCTCACTCAGTCACTCGTCACTCACCCTGAGGTGCTGGAAGGCATGGATACTGTAGGGTAGCTCAAACACTTTGGAGCAGTCCGGTTTCTCCAGGTCTGGAGGCATCGCCGAACGAGAGTCCACAAAATCTTCAGGGCTGAGGAGGAGGAGGATGACGAGGAGGTGGAAGACAAGGAGGAAGAGGAGGAAGAGGAGACAACCACAGGTTAGACAAGGAAGAGAACCTCACCTCCAGCTGATGTAAGCAGAGCAGCTCTCCTTCATTTTAGTAATCCATCATTCTGGACTACTAAATATAATAATATATATTGAATTAAAATAAAAAGTGAATGTTAGGGTTAGTGGATTGGATAATGTTTTGCGGTCGAGTCATGTGAATGATCTGAGTCACGCTTCCAGTCCTACCTGATGTCTTTGCTCTCCAGGGAGATGAAGGTGCCATCGTACAGGTCCAGGTCTCCCAGAGGAACCTTGGCCAGGACGCAGTCTGGGTCCTCCTTGTAGTGTCTCTGCTCCAGTCCCGTGTCTCTGTCCTCGTTCTCCTCTATGTGGATCTTCTGAGCCACCAGCTGCTTCTGCTCGGGGACGACCAGGGACAGAGGAGTCAGTGGGACAAACAGAACCTCGGGGAGAGGTGGTGACCACGACCAGGTGAGCAGAAACCGACCTCCAGCTTCTTGAGGTAGTTGACCCGGGCGTCCTGTCTCATGAAGATCACCACGTCATGGGGATGCTTCAGGTTCAGAGGAGAGTGGACCTGGAGGGATACAGGGAGACATGTTGGAAGAGTCTTCAAGTCAAAGACACAGTTGGATCTTCCCCAGCTCCATGTCATCACACTCAGCCTGGACACATAGCAACACACAGTTCCTCTCTGAGAGAGGAACCTTCTCAGACAGTAGCCATGGTTCTCCTTCCTCTGACATGTTGACAGCAGGTTCCTGCCTGGGACACGTGGACCTGGACAAAATACCCACTGTCCACCCCCAGTACCCAGTAACCAGTACCCTGTCACTAGTAATTAGTCACTAGTGCCAAGTACTGTATTGTCACCATTGATCACTACACTGTACCCAGTAATCTGGGACCAGTAATCAGTACCTACCTAGTGCCCTGTGACAAGTAAACAGTATTGAGTAAACAGTACCTACCTAATACCCTGTGACTCGTAAATAGTTAGGAGTAAATAGTACCTACCTAGTACCCTGTGGCTAGTAAACAATAAGGAGTAAACAGTACCTACCTAGTACCTGTGACTAGTAAACAGTATCTACCTAATACCCTGTGACTCGTAAATAGTAAGGAGTAAACAGTACCTACCTAGTACCCTGTGACTCGTAAATAGTAAGGAGTAAACAGTACCTACCTAGTACCCTGTGACTAGTAAACAGTACCTACCTAATACCCTGTGACTCGTAAATAGTAAGGAGTAAACAGTACCTACCTAGTACCCTGTGACTAGTAAACAGTACCTACCTAGTACCCTGTGGCTAGTAAACAGTAATGAGTAAACAGTACCTACCTAGTACCCTGTCACTAGTATATAGTAACCAGCTGCCAGCTACCCAGCGTTGTTCCGAGTCCCGTACAGTCGCTGTCCTGTCCCGGCCTGTCCCCCATCTTGTCCACTGTATTACACCCTGTCCTGTCATATCTTCATGTCATATGTCCTGTCCAGTCTCGTGTTTAATCCCGAGTGGGGTCCTGTCCCCCGGTACCGATGCTAGCCGTTAGCTTAGCTAGCGGTTGTCATAAACAGGGTACGGACCTGCTGCTGGATCTTCCCGTCCTCGGTCACCACCCAGTGGGTCGTGGCCCCCCCGGAGTCCACGATCAGGACACACAGCAGGATGAACAGCTTCCCCTGGACCGAGACTCTGCGACAGGGGCCCGCACGGCCGGGCACAGACCCGGGACAGGTCCTCCGGAGCTCCGCCATCTTTATGCTCTGCGGCCGGGGGCTGCGAGACGGGACTCCGGCCGCCGGGGGGCGCTGCACTGACTGTGGAGGGGCGTGCCTAAAGCGCCGCCATCTTGGAACGGGGCTAGCAGAGGCATGTATTGATGAACCATCAAAATACCAGCTAAAACTCAAATCTAAAGCTCAATTTAGCTGAAGTGCATGTCTGAACTGACGTTAAGTTAAACGAATAATTTAGCTAAGTAAAAAATCAGCATTGTGTCTAATGAAGGGCATCACAATGTATCATACATATTTTTTAAGGATGGACATCTGTTTTTTTTTTTTGTTTTTTTTTTACTTATTTAACAACCTAATATTTTTCAAATGAGATTTGTCTGCCAGGGTACCTTCCTCTCACTCTTCCTCAGTGGTCTGGGTGTGAGAAACTGCTCTACCCATAATAACAAAGACATAGTAGACGACACATTGACCTCTGCCATGTGTCGTCTACTACGTACTCCCCCAACATGCACATGTATACACATCAGTCAAGCCGTCAAGCCGCAAGAGGCGTCTGAATTTAAACGTAGGCTTGCACCACCGGCCTCCGACCAGGAGGAGGCACTGCAGCCCATACACACTCACGCACGCACAAACACACACATTCACGCGCGCACACGCACACGCACACACATACATACACACGGAATGATGACGTCCGAGCAGAGAAACAGGAAGTAGCAGAAATCAAAAGTTCGAGGCGTTTCCAGCTAAAGTCCCAGACCATGAGTGTAGAGTGAACGTGGTTACCTGGTCCAGGTAAGCCCCGGGTCTGGACCCGCTCTCCGTCTGAGTCCAGGTGAGTCCCAGTGCCGCTCCGAGCCGCTGCTGCTGCTCCCGGTGTCGCTGTTTGTCAACACAGCTCCAAGTTCCGCATCCTCAGGCTGCTCAGACCAGAACTGAGATCAGGTCCTGTTATCTCTGATCAGATCAGAACAGAACCGATCAGGTTCGATCAGGTCTGATCGGTTCTGTTCTGAGCAGATTAGGGTTCAGAGTCTAAACAGAATCTAACCGTGACTGCGTGTAAGAAGAACGTGCAGTGACTCTGTAGTTCCCCAGTCCTGTATATCTGTAGTTAACTCGTAGTTAATTCATTAGTTCTCCGGTAGTTCTGTAGTTCTATAGGTCTTATTTAGTTCTTTCAGGCACTTCCTAGGTTCATAGGTAGTTCCAGCATTCTGAAGTCGTAGTCTGAAGGTCTCAAGTAGTTTCTGGTGGTTCCTGAAGTTCTCAGATACTTCTGAAGAAATCAGGCAGTTCTGAGGTCCTTGAGGACTTCCAAAGTTCTCATTTAGTACCAAAGATTCTGGTAGTTCTGTAGTTTTGAGGTAGTTTGCAGGTAGTTCCTGAAATTCGTATGTAGTTCACAAGTTTTCAGGTAGTTCTGAAGTTCTCAAGTAGTACCAGCTTTTTCAGGTAGTTCCTGATGTTTTCAGGTATTTGTGGAGATGGTGGCTTGTAGTCGTGTGGTTTGGGGACCTCCTCCGCTACAGACAGGGTCAGCAGTTGGTTCCTGAGGGAAGTTCCTGGAGGGGATTCACTAACCAGAACAAACAGAGCTTCAGTCTCTGCGTCAGAGGAACTTGTCGACCTTGATGACATAGCAATGAGTGTTTGTTGCGGACACAGAGCTGGTCTGGAGATGGTCTGTAGCTGGTCTGGAGATCATGTAGTCTGACACAGACTAAACCCCCCCCCACCCCCAGATGGCGTGCTACGACAGCAGCAGTAAGGGCAGCCTGGAGGAGGACAGCTACGAGGCAGCCTCCGAGCCCTCGTCCTGTGCTCTGGCTATGATGGAGAAGGTGCGTGAGTCTCTGCTCAGCCCCTCAGAGATTCCAGGGACGCTGCTCAGCAGCACCTCCTCCAGCCTGCCAGCTCCCGCCCCGCCCCTGCAGGGCTACGACGTGGAGTTCGACCCCCCCTTGGAGAGCAAGTACGAGTGCCCCATCTGCCTCATGGCCCTGAGGAACGCCATCCAGACACCCTGCGGACACCGCTTCTGCAAGAACTGCATTGAGAAGTCCATCCGGTACGTTGGAAACAGATGTTACAGTGTCGTGATAGATGAGTTTATATCACAGTGTAACTCGATGTCAGCGGTGGAGGGTTGTCAATCATGAATGAGTTCTGAAGACACTATGACCTACTTTTATTTTTGTCCAGAGGAAACTATTGAGCTTCAGTATGTTTCCTCTGACTTCACCTTATTTTTCTTCCCTTTCTGGCTAATGTTTGATTCACTAATCCTTCTACAGTTTTGTTATCACACGGACAAATAATATGTCAAAATGTGTGAATTTCCCAAAGACTTGCCCACAAGAATGAGATGAAACCAGCAAAAAACAGTTGTCTCCCTCAAATAACGATAATTTGTGAAGCCATACTTTGACATAGAAACTTCATTTCAACTTTAAAACTTGTCGACTCTGTGTTTTCAGCATGTTGATATGTTAAGTTTTTCATTTATGCCTTCTCATAAACCTTTTGAGTTTTTCTTTTTTGCCTTCATGTTCCAGCCACATGACTGGTTGAGCACTGCACTACAATGGCTGCTCAGATTCTCTGTAGAAACATGGAGGAATACTGACTTTCTGCTGAATGTTTCATGGAGTTACATTGTGATGCACATCCAGCCGACCTGGTCTTCCTCACGCTGCTCCTCTTCCTCCTGTTGAGCAGAGACACAGGTCAGAGATGTCCCGTGGACAACGAGATGCTGTCAGAAGATCAGCTGTTTCCTGACAACTTTGCCAAACGAGAGATTCTGTCTCTCACAGTCCGATGTCCCAACAGCGGCTGCAACGACAAGATGGAATTACGCCACCTAGAGGTGAGAGGAGGGCTGAGACCTCACGCCCTGACGCCAGCTATCATCCATCCATCCATCTCATCCATCTATCCATCCATCCGTCTATCCATCATTTAACCATCATCATCATTCAACCATTCATCCACCATTCATCCACCATTCATCCTCCATCCATCATTCATACACCATTCAAACACCATTCATACATCATTCATCCATATATCCATCATCAACCCTTCGTCCATCCATCCATCCATCATTTATTCATCCATCCATCTCTCTGTCCTTGGTGAGGTATTACAGTACAGTTCATCACACTTGGACATGAGTCGATGAATCAATATAAAAAAATAGTAAACAAACAAATAAATAAATAGTCATTAAATAAGTAGAAACTTTGGCACCATCCCATGGGTCAAATTACCATTGTTAACATTTTTTTAACAATATATTTTTATAGTGACAACATATTTGTACTTTGCAGCTTCCTGTCTTCCTGTCTCTGACTCTCTGACTGAGCCTCGGTGACCTATGTGACATATTGTGACGTCTGGTTGCATACTGTGGAAACAAAGTCTTCCATAGGTTCACACAGATGTGAGGAGAAAGGTGCTGTAGATAGGTAGTGTAAAAGGACAGCACTCAGGTGTGGTACTGAGTGACCTAAGCTGTGTAGGAGTGAATAGGAAGGAGACATTAATCAACACCTTTACATGTACATCTGTACATTAGAAATATGTGCTCAGTTCTGTTACTGTCCACAGTTGTCCAAACACTTGAACTTAGATTGTCTCTCAAATACATATTGCCACCTGGATTGACCTAAATCATTGTGGTAAACAATGTTTTGAAGAAAGGCAGATAGAGTTGTACTGGGACTAATGTGAAATTCCTCAATGGTCACGTGGGTGTTGTGGAAGAGTACCTGAGACACCAATTATAACATGATATAATATAATTGTAGAAAAACTCGTACAAGGTTGAATCGGGCACCACTGAAGTGCTGACCAAGGTAAACATGATACCACAGGAAAGTCCAAAA
This sequence comes from Karalla daura, assembly GCA_029224185.1. NCBI lineage: Eukaryota > Metazoa > Chordata > Actinopteri > Chaetodontiformes > Leiognathidae > Karalla > Karalla daura. The sequence continues at coordinate 797,483 of CM055190.1, forward strand.
ACATCCAAATAAAAAGATGATGTGGGCCAATCAGGGGATGAGAAGGGAAGGCCTCACCTCTCACAGACTGTAGTCCTGACCCAGGGTCCAGTCTGATCCTGGGACAGACTCAGCTTTGTTCCTTGTCCAAGAATAAACTCTGCCTTGCATTGAACTTCAGCTCTGTCCTCCTGGGTCAGCGAGACTGAGACAGCAGATTATGGAAGCAGAACAAACTGTTGTGTTGAGGGCTTTTTTGCCCTCGGGGGCCAGCCATGCTGCAGCCCAGAGTCTGCCCACAGCCTGGTGATGGTGAGCTGTGCTCCTCCCTGCAGAGCCACCTGTCCAGCTGCCAGTTCTCCACAGCTCCATGTCCTCAGTGCCAGCAGGCAGTGAGGAGGAGCCGGCTGGAGGAGCACGCCACGCTGGAGTGTCCCCGGAGACCCGTGTCCTGTCCCGACTGTGTGACCAGCTTCGTCTATGAGGACAGAGAGGTGAGGCTGCACCTCCACCTTCACCTCCACCTCTACCCGCACCTCCACCTCCACCTCCACCTCTACCCGCACCTCCACCTCCACCTTCACCTCCACCTCCACCTCTACCTGCATCTCCACTCTCCGCCTGCACCTGCTCCTGCACCTCCACCTGCACCACCACCTCCACCTCACCTGCACTTTCATCCAGCTGTACCACCACCTCACCTGCACCTCCACCTCCACCTCCCACCTGCACCACCACCTGCTCCTGCACCTCTACCTCCACCTGCATCTCCATCCCCACCTTTTTTGCTGAATTTTGTTGCAAAATTGTGGTTTGTTGCAGCCCTGCTTTTAAGTTTGTAGAGAGAATGGAGCAGAAACAGGAAATTGTGTGTGTGTGTGTGTGTGTGTGTGTGTGTGTGTGTGTGTGTGTGTGTGTGTGTGTGTGTTTCTCAGTCCCTCTCCTCTGTTCTCTCTGCAGCTCCATGAGCAGGAGTGTCCCTTCGCCAGCGTGACGTGTCAGTACTGTGACATGGATCTGATCAGAGACCAGGTGAGTGACCTCAGCTCGTTACTTCCACTCCGTCAGGATGAGGAGAAGGTGCTGATGTGAACCCAGCTACATTAGCCATCTTTATATGGAAGCTATTGGCTACATCTTATATATTATATGTCTCAAATATTCAGAATTACACATAAAGATTGTTGTTCTGGTCTAGAGTAAAGTTTGGTTTCTGCCCATCCTGATTCCAAACCACGTCCATGCACACACTCGTTCTGATCGTGACGTTCTGGGGTGAATAAGTAAAGGAATAAGTAAACCTCCTAGACGAGCTCACACTCTGAGCCCAGCCGCAGCTGCAGGTGGGAGCGGTCTGCCCGGGATGCTGTGGGGACCAGGCGCCTAGGGGGCGCTGACGAGGCCTCTGTTCTGTTCCAGATGGAGTCTCACTGCGACACCGACTGCCCCAAAGCCCCCATCGCCTGCAACTTCAGCATCTTCGGCTGTAAGGAGAGGGTGAGCTCCACGTCTCACACACTCCTCCAAATTTGATGATTAATTTAACATGATGGTCGACAAATCGCATCAAGCGTGTGCTCAGCCGGCCGACCACCAGGGGGCGACGGTGAGGCGAGGGCTTCATGAAGCTGCCTAGCTGAACAGCACAGTACAGAGAGATAGGAGGTGAGGAGGTAGAGTCATGGATGTATTATCAGACCTGGATAGGGCGCCACCCCTCTGCCGGCGATCTGATTTCCCCCAGTGGCCAACCCTGGTACTGCAGCAGACATCCCACTGGGCCCAAGAAGCATTTTCCCCATAGACAGCAATAGTAATAGAGACTCTAGCTCTAGTCTGTCCTTGATGAAGAGAAGCAAGTCGTATGCGCCAGTGAGCAGGGCTACATAGGAATGAATGGGCCGCCAGGTTTGGTCCAGTATCCAGTTACTATTATAAATACATGGGTAGACTTTGTTTTTTCGTTTTGTTTTTGGTCTGTTTTCATAATCATTATTCAAAGTTCAGAAAGTGCATTAAAGATGTTTCCCTGAAATCAATAACAAATTATGTTTACACATGCAGATTAATTTTGCGTGGTTAAATTGGGACGAGGACATGTACTGTACAGTACTGGGAATGTCCTGTACAGTACTGGGAATGTACTGTACAGTACTGGGAATGTCCTGCGAGATGAGTCTTCCAGGACAGATGAATGATTTTAGTTTAGATTTTAGTATTGATCAGAATAGTCGTGATGGTCAGACTGGCTCTGCAGGGAGACCCACGTTTGTCACCTGTTGGTTTGTGAAGCCAGGACTTTGACTCATAGGGCGCCGCCATCTTGAACCCTTGCAGCCAAAAGAAACCTTATTTGTATGAGAGGAGGGGGCTGGAGAGGAGCAAGCCCCGCCCCTCTGTAATGTCACCCATTGGTTGGTGGACGGTTGTCATCGAATAGACACTCCCTTAATGGTTCATTTTTTCAAGATCTAACATCTGATTAATCATGGGACAACCATGGGACTAACAGATCACATTCTGGCATGACAAGCTGTTATGAGTTAAGAAAGAAAGTGCATTGATTGAGTATTTTAACATTGAAAATGACATTTTTTGACTGGTTGTGTATTGGAGTTTTTTGAAGCCAGCCCTAGTGGATCTCAGTGGTACTGCAAGTTCTCCAGCCTGAGGGCCACATCCACCTTCTAGAGACAGGCTGAGGTTTTTCCGTTTGCAGATGCAGCGCCACAACCTGGCTCAGCACATGCAGGAGTTCACCCAGATGCACATGCGCTACATGGCCGACTACCTGCGCAGCCTCAGCCTCAACGGCACCGCCCCCAAGTCCCTGCTGAGGGCCCCCGGACCCTCCACCTCCTCCGAGGAGCCAGGAGCTGGAGCGGGAGCCGCAGCGGGAGCTGCGGCAGCAGTAGCAGGGTCAGCCTGCAGCAGTGGGGGCCCCCGGGGGCCGGGGGGGGCCGCCGGAGGCAGCTGTGGCTCCTCCCAGCCCAACGAGGAGATGCAGCGGCTGCTGGAGATGGATGGACGCCTGGTGAGGCAGAACCACCAGCTGAGGGAGCTGGTCATCCTCAAAGAGACTCAGGTAGGAGACCTCCATCCTCCTTTGACAAAATAGAAGTTCACAGGACAGAAGAAAACATGCACATTTAGCACAGGCCGGGTCTGGGTGGAATACAAAGTATTAGTGGTTTGACTGCAGACATAGTTAGTGAGATGAGCCCAGGTTGAGGCTGCTTCACTGCGCTTTTATTACAACTTTCACAGTTTGGGCCGGGTGAAGCGGTCTCCCATTGCAGTTCTAGCCCCCCCCCCCCCCCCCCGTAGGGGACCTCCTCTTGTGGAGACGTGAATGCCCCCCCAGATTAGAGCAGCAACAACTAATTGATTAATTGGTGATGAACCAGCAGCCCTAGTCTAGAGGTCACGCAGGTATAAGACATTTTAGATAGAAAACACAAACTTAGAAAAGTGGGACCAAGTTTGGACCAAAGGCTTTGTAGCTCCAGATGGATCTGGAGCGTTGAGTGTGAGAGCTCTGAGGGCCGCCTCCCTGTCGCCCCCTGCAGGCCGGCCAGCTGGCGGAGCTGCGGCAGCGGGTGGCGGTGCTGGAGGAGACGGTGAAGGACCTGGAGGCGCAGCAGTGCAACGGCGTCTTCATCTGGAGGCTGCGCGGCTTCTCGGCCCACCTGCGGACGCAGGAGTCGGGCCAGCCGGTGGTGGAGCACAGCCCCGGCTTCTACACGGGCCGGCCCGGCTACAAGCTGTGCCTGCGGCTGCACCTGCAGACGCCCAACGCGCCGCGCTGCTCCAACTACATCTCCCTGTTCGTCCACACCATGCAGGGCAACTTCGACCAGCAGCTCAGCTGGCCCTTCCAGGGCACCATCCGCCTGTCCATCCTGGACCAGGGCCCCGAGGCCCAGCACCACGTGGAGGTGATGGAGACCAAGCCCGACCTGCAGGCCTTCCAGAAGCCCGCCATCCACCGCAACCCCAAAGGCTTCGGCTACGTCACCTTCCTGCACCTGCAGCAGCTGGGCCAGCGCGCCTTCGTGAGGGACGACACGCTGCTCATCTCCTGCGAGGTGACGCCGCGGCCCGACCCCGCGCTGCACCGCGACGGCCCCGCCGTGCAGCCCCGGGGCCCCGAGGCCTCCCTGTCCAGAGACTGAGGCTCCGCCCACTCATACCTCAGCCACACAGGAAGAATCACCACTCTCCCCTTGCAAACAAAAATTTTGCAATCTCAAGTACGTCTATATTTATGTGTCCGTGTTTTTGTTTGAAGGTACCAGGCACGCTGCCCTGGACTGTCCTGCAGAGCGGCCAGGCCCAGGACCTGGGCTGCTCGGACAGGGCCGTGTCCAGGGGGCCCAGGGGCCCCAACGGTGGCCGTCCACCGTGATAGTCGTGAGATTCTCAACTGGTACCTGAACGCTCCACGTGTGACAGCATCAACTTCAGCACATTAGAGCCAGCGTGGCTTTACCAGTAGGAACTGAAACTTAACTGATGGGAGAGTGGGATCGTTAGTCCTGGTCCCGAACCATTGTCAAGACTCGATGCCTGACCCTGCTGGGGCCCACAGAGGCTGAGTGGGTGAGAGAGTGAATGAATGAATGAATGAATGAATGAATGAATGAATGAACGAATGAACGAATGAATGAATGAACATCTGCAGTCTAAGATGCTCTGCACTGAATGTTGGAACGTAGTTTTAGGTTCATATTCATATTCCACACACACACACACACACACACACACACACACACACACACACACACACACACACACACACACACACACACACACACACACACACACACACACACATAAGAAACAGCACTTGTGCCACAAACACATGGGAACTCCAATCAGAGCTCTGGCACGTTGCCCTCAATCTCAAAACACGCAAACTTCACAAACTCAAACTGACGTCTAGAGAGCAGGTGTAATCTGCCCCGCGTCGTTCACCTGAAGGCAGCCTGTGCTGACTGTGAATGTGTTTGCGGGGCCTCTGGACGCTGTTTTGGACCTGATGGAGCCAGGACCTGAGTGTTGGACTGTCGCTGTTACAGCTCAGTGTGCTAGTAGCAGCACAACGTTCCTCCCTAATGTGACCTAGAAAAGTATTTAAAGAGTCCACGTGAATCCACTGTCTTCATTTCAGCACCATATGTTGCCTTATCAGACATTACCTAACCTAATTAATATATTGTGGGGTTTTCTGGTTTAGTTACGTTCCATATCTGTATCACTGAATTGCTGTGGTGACCTTTAAAGTGACCTTGCTGTGTAAACTATGATCACTGTTGCTCTGATCCTAAATTAAAGCCAAGCTGACTTGACTTTGCAGCTCTCCTGATCTTTTGACTTCTTAAAATAAAATGGAGATCTTTGCAGAGTAATGAAAAGCAGCTGGTGGATCTCCTGCACATTCCCCTACAGCCAAACAAGAGACGACTTCACAGATTCAACCTTTATTTTCACGTCAAAATGATTTTCCTCTGAATGATTCTGTCCCCCCGCTCAGTGCCACCCGCAGCGTCTCCTCCATCTATTCATCGATGTACGGGAACGGTTTGTTGGCTCCATATCCTGGGTGTCCTGCTCTGGCTCCCTCCTCCTCCTCCTCCTCCTCCTCCTCCGCCTCCTCCTCTCTGACCTCTGCTCCTGGTGGTTTCTGAGCTTCGTCTTTGGAACCGGACGGTTTAGAGCCTGGGAGAGAGGCTGACATGTCACGCAACGTTACACTTCCAAAACGAGGGTGCTGAGCCCGAGATGCAGGGGTGGGGGGGTGGGGGGGTGATGTGATGCGGGGTGGAGGGGGGTGATACAGGGTGATCAATCAACCTATCAATCAATCAAAATAAGACCTATCAAAGAGTTGAACAGCAGGTCAGACAGAGGTGTCTAAGGTGAAGGTTGACCTGAGCTGAAACTCATCCCATTCATCTGTTCAGTTCTTTATTAATGGTGAAAAAATGTCTGGAAACAAATCACAACATGGAGAAGAGACGCAGGAAAACAGTGAGTGAGCGCAACTGTAAAGTATATGACACGTAAGTATGTTCTGTATCCTTCCAATGGAGACACTTTTACAGAAACCTTCTTTTAGGGGAGAAGCTTTGGAGTCAAGTGACGGAATTAGAAAATGCACAGGTAAATTAAAAGAGTGCTGCCCTACCAAACAGCAAACAGAAGCATTCAGAGATCTATTGAGCTCTTTTTTCAGCTCTTACTTGGAGCTCGTGGAGCGTCTTTCCCACACTTGAGGGTGCTCTGAGAGAAGCACTCGGCCATCCAGGACAGGACGTCTGAGCAGTATCTGATCTGCAGAGGGAGCCAGAGAGGACTGAGGCGATGCTATGCTATTCTCCCTTTAACCTGCAGCAGGATGGTGACATGAGGTGTGCAGCTCACCTGAGCGTCCATGGACGCCATTCGTTTCTCCTGGTCCTTGAAGCCTCCAACGATCCTCAGCAGACTCTGCACCCTGGTTCACACACATCAGGACAGCATGCTGCAGCACCGTGCTGACTGTTGACCAGCGACTGACCGCACTTCTCTGTCCAGCCGTCTCACTATAGTGGGCGGCTTGGCCCGCTATATCTTAACAATCATTCATTCTGTGATGCAAGCACACAATCTGGTAGATGTGTTGGTGGACACATTTCGATTGGGCCATCGCAAAATCTGTTACATATGTTCTGTCACATTATAATAAAGTTTGTTTTCCCACTTGACTGACCCAAAACAACAATCCTCACAGTAAATACAACAATTAATAGAAACAGAAAACAATTAGAATAAAATATATACATGTACACGTATATATAAACATATTTTTTCCATTTGACTGAAGTGCTGGTACAAAGTTCCACTGTATGTAGAAAAGGATTCTGATCCATCCATTTATTGCTAACTAGGATGTAGCAGCCAGAGACGACTGTGTTTTGTCTTATAATGGTGTCAGTGTGCTCCCCAGGGTGCCGACACGCTGGGCGCAGGCCCGCGACCCAACAGGGCGACGAGCACGAAAGATGTGCAGCCGTGAGCCGCGCACATGGCGGAATGAAGCGTGAGGAGCACCTACTTGGAGGACGTGCTCTTGAGACGCTCCTCGCTGCTCTCCCAGTGCTGCCGCTCCAGTTTGGCCAGATAGTTCTCCTTCTGCACCGTCTCCCATGTGATCAGCCTCTGGTCCAGACCTGCTGGCAGCTCCCTCTCTGAGCACACACACACACACACACACACACACACACACACACACACACACACACAGTGGCAGTGAATCAGACCTGCACTCTCACCATAAGCACTGCTCCCCCCACAAGCTGTCTCTGAAAGATGGACGTCTTCCCATCCATGGGCTGAGACGCCAACGTGGAGGTGTCTTTACTTGCAGTACCACTGAGATCCACTAGGGCCGGCTCCAATACGCACCCAGTCAAAAAATGTAACTCAATCATGAAACACTCATTGAATATTTGATTGACATCAACAACCCGTCATGTAGCAATGGGTGATATCAGGGCAGGGTTTGGTTCCACTGTATGGAGTGTGTATTTAATCCCTGGATGCAGGAGCCTGTTAAGCTGAGAAGCGAGACTAGTTCATCTATACTTCAGGTGGACTGAGTCGCTCAGCGGTTCCTGCGTACCCAGGTGCTCCTGCTTGGGCTCGGGCCGTTTGACCAGGCTGAGGAGCAGCTGCCACAGGTGGCTGATGATGATGAAGGGCGGGGCCAGCGCTGGCCGGCTGTGGTACTCCACGATCAGGTTGTACCGCTGGAACTTCCAGAAGATGTCCGTGTTGCCCTGCACCACCTGGAAGGTGTAACTTTTGGAAGAAACAAGCCACCAGAACATGAGTTCACCTCAGCAGAGAGAAGCTCCTGATCAAACTCAACCTTTATTTATGGAGCTCAGTTAAAACAACAAGCGTGGAACATTAAACAAAGACACAGTAAACACAACATCATCATCAAACATGTTGATAAAAGAACGCATTCGTCTGTCATTGTTTAACTGGCTCTGTGTAGTGCCAGAGCCAGATACTCCTCCTCTCTGATAGAGGAAAATAAGCAGAACCCCAGGTTTCTGTTCAGCACTGTAGCCAGGCTGACTCAGTCATGACTCCACTGAGCAGTGTGTTCCCACACATCTCAGCAGTGGAGACTTGATGAATTTCTTCAATAACCAAATGATGAAGATCAGACAAGCAATTAAGAACCACCTAGCATCTACTGCAGTTAATCTACCCCCTGTTGCTGCTATTCAGGATACAGCTGGGGATACAGACAGGTCACTGTCTTCATTTGACCCCATTGACCTGCATCAGCTGACCACTATCATCTCCTCCTCTAAATCATCGACCTGCCTCCTCGACCACATTAACACTGAGCTGTTAAAGGAAGTGCTGCCTTTAATCACCACTTCTTTACTGGACCTCATCAACCTGTCCCTAACAACAGGTAACAACAGGTTACGATCCTCTGAAGTTCAAAGTTGCAATAATCAAATCCCTCCTTAAGAAACCGTCCCTCCATCCAGGAACTCTAGTGAACTACAGGCTGATCTCTAATCTCATCTTCATCTCAAAAATCCTACAGAGAATCATTACCAACCAGCTCTGTGAACACCTCAATAACAATAGTTTATCTGAGTGCTTCCAGTCTGGTTTTAGAATGAATCCTAGCACTGAGACTGCACTGGTTAAAGTCACTAATGACCTCTTAATGGCGTCTGACCATGGTCTCGTTTCAGTGCTTGTCTTGTTAGATCTCAGTGCTGCTTTTGATCCAGTTGACCACCAGATCTTACTAAGGAGACTGAATATCAGCTTGGAATCAGAGGCTCTGCTTTAGACTGGTTCTGGTCCTATCTTTCAGACCCATATCAGTTTGTTTGTGTCAGTGATAACCAACCTCCACCCACTAAAGTCAGCCACGGGGTTCCACAAGGATCTGTGCTCGGTCCAGTTCTCTTCTCTGTATATATGCTCCCTCTAGGTGATATCATCAGGAGTCACTCTATAGATTTCCACTGTTACGCTGACGACTCTCAGTTATATCTATCTATCAACCGTCTACAGCAGCTTCAGTCCTGCCTTGATGACATTAAGGCCTGGAGGACCCATCATTTCCTCCTTCTGAACTCTGAAAAAACAGAGTTACTGCTCATAGGTCCAAAACACCTACCTGACTCTATATCTGACCCCATAGCTCTACAAAATAGATCTGCTACTCCCTCTGCCACCACCATAAAGAACCTAGGTGTTAGCTTGGATCCAGACCTGTCTTTTAGCTCCCACGTAAAGTTTATCTCACAGACTGCCTACTTCCACCTCCACAATATCACTAACATGAGGCTCTTCCTCCCTCCATGCAGCAGAACAGCTGGTCCAGCCTCTGTTACCTCCAGGCTGGACTACTGCTCCTCTCTACTGGCTGGATGCTCCAACAGGTGATGAGAACTCTGCAGCTCATTCAGAACGCGGCAGCTCGTGTCCTGACTAAAACTAGACAGAGATCACATCTCTCCTGTTCTGGCCTCCTAGCACTGGCTTCCTGTACCATTCAGGATCCAGTTCAAAATCCTTCTCCTTGTCTATAAAGCTCTTCATGGTCTGGCACCCTCTTATATCTCAGACCTGATAAAACCCTATTGCCCCACTAGGAGACTTCGTTCTCTGAATACAGGCCTACTGGTGGTTCCAAGAATCTCTAAGTCTAGATGTGGAGCCAGAGCCTTCAGCTACCAAGGCCCTCTGCTGTGGAACCATCTCCCAGTCTCAGTCCTGGAGGCAGACACCCTCTCTGACTGCTGCTCTCTCCTCCATTGATCATCTGAAGAACATAGAGCAAGAGTTTCTGCTGCTGTGAGCTCTCTATTTAAGATCTCTCTTTAAGGACTTTGATTTTCTCTGGGGATGAATAAAGTAGATTCTGATTCTGATTCTGATCTGTCACATAGGATCAAAGCATCTGATCCTATGTGACAGGATATGAATGGCTGTGTGTGTGTGTGTGTGTGTGTGTGTGTGTGTGTGTATGTGTATGTGTGTGTGTGTGTGTATGTGTGTGTGTGAGTGTGAAGGAGTGGAGGCTGGACCTGAACATGGCGATGAGCAGGTTTAGCAGCAGGACGTTGGTGACGAGCAGGAAGATGACGAGCAGCAGGATCACCAGCCAGTTGGCGTAGATGTTGGGACACGGAGGCCGGAGCCCCTGGATGATCTCGTCTGAGTCGTCGGTGCAGTTTATCTCAGGCATCCGAGCCGCTGCGCTCCCCCAGCCACAGAGCAGCCACGTTAGCACAACACGGATGACACATTGGTTCCATGGATAAAAGCACATGTAGGCCACTTTCACACCAGGATAGTCCAGGACATGGCTCAGGTTTAGATGGTGGGTGGTACAAAGATTTTACCCCTCTGTTTAGTCCCTGAGCTTAAAGGGGACCTCGTGAAGGATTTCACTCTAGTGCCGAAACACGTATTACAACTACAGTGGCCTCTGTGTATCAAAAAGCCTCTCTCTGATCTAATCCTCCAACTTTTCTGGCTTTTGCTACCAGTTTACATGTCACATGTACAAACAATTGCTTAAATTCTCATCTTTCGAGAATGTGTCGGATTATCAACGGAGGTCATAATACACTAATGATAACATTAATAAACGCTGTTTACATATAAACGCAGTTACAACAGCTGTCCACTGGGGGGTTACAGCTCAGGCAGGAGGAAAGGGCATGAAGAAGTGAAACAGCAGCTGCACCTTTTTCTCTCTGCCTTTCTCTCTCTCAGGCCAGGGAAGACGGCCCCTGGAAGCTCACCGGTCCCCCTGATCTGATGGCTTTATACTAATGCTGCTGCTGGTGCCCATGGTGTGTTCAGGTACCACTGGAGCCTTGAGAATCTGACGACTGGGACAAATGACTATTTGTCACACACTAGCACCCACAATACGGGACTTATGCCACCGCAGTGCGCTGCTTGGGCCAACCCTATCAAAAATGTGCCCCAGCTCCCTCACTCTCTACCCACCTTAATGCCCCAGTATTAAGGTGGTATTAACGCTGTTTTGGGGAGTGGCGCAGACGGATTTGGGCAGGAGAAAATTTGAGACCTTGCACCAACGGCGCGTTGGTCTTCAATAGCACTGCTACATTCATGACCAAACAAGTCTGAGTCCAGACCGAGACCCATGATATTTGGGGAACCAGAGTTCACCTCTCAAGTCTGACACAGACTGCAGGCGAGCATTCACAACTGACCAAGAGTCAGAGAGAGACCATAACACTATCAGACTCGATTCAGGGCTGTCCATCTCTGGCTATCCATCAGCTGGTGTGAAACCTTAGAGGAGCTCTACAGTTCACTGTCTTCATTCCCTTTCAACAGTATGCAGTTGTGTCAGTCACCGTCTATTTCCTCCAGGGGGATCTGGCCGAAGATGTGCAGGTAGGGACGGTAGAGCGCTCTGCGGAACACCCAGTCAATGCGCGGGTCGTTGGGGTGGAGCAGAGCTTGTGTGGCGACACCGTAGGCGATGAGCCACACACTCAGGAAGAAGAGGAAGAAGAACACGTCCTTCATCTGGACAAGAGGAGCAGGGGTCAGGTCTGCAGCTGTGGGGAGATGTTTGTGAAGTTCAGAGAGACAGACTTATTCTCCTTCACCATTCTTTCCACGATGATGATCTTTGGCCCGAGCTGTTTGTGGATGGCGAATATGTGGATCAGGCGCAGAGTGAAAACCATGAAGTCTATGGCCAGAACTGTACGTCCAGCCTCGTACGTGTCATTCACCATCCTGAAGAACAAGAGGAGAGCTTCATCTTATATCATCATCATCCTTCATCATCAAGAGCTGTTGTGTTGTCTTTTTGCCAGATCGATTACCTGCATGAAACACCAACAACGAAGAGAGAGATTGCCACCATGTCACACTTGTTCCAGTTGTCTTCGACGTAGAGTTTGAACTTTTTTAAGATGCTCATCTCCTCGTCCGTGAAGAAGCTCTGCATCATAAAACAATGAGTTACAGTTGTATGTTTGGTTAAAGTTGTGCAAATGAGGGCTATCTGTAGCGCTAGCCACATCTTCACGTATGCTCTGATTGTCTTGTGTTAAACATCATTGGGAAGCTTATAAACTACAATCTCAGCATGTGTACTTCACCCAAAATGCCCCTCATATGGCTTGTCCCTGGTCCACACATAAATATGTGCATGTCATGAAGTCCTGAAGCTGATATATAAACTAGAGTGAGGTGTAAAATCTAAGGCACCAAAAACAGTTTTTGATGTGTTCTCCAGTGTAATAAGGCAGCAGAGCTGCAGAGGAGGGTGTGCTCTGCCTCCACAGAGTGATAAATCCTCCCACACACAAGCACAGTGTGTGAAGCTGTGAACCATGGCAGCAGATGTTTCAGAGACCTGTCTGATCTCCTCCAGCACCAGCGTGAAGACCCAGAAGTAAAGCATGACCTCGGGGGCCCCTGGGCCCGCGGGCGGCGGCGGGCGGAAGTCCAGCAGGAGCACATAGGTGAAGAGGAAGAGGAAGGCGAAGTACATGATGACGTTTCCAAGGAAGACAGTGACGGGGGCGCTCCAGAAACGACGCCAGCGGCGCAGTAAGAAGCGCCACCAGACGGATGCACAGCTCTGCACCGCAGGACCCCCAGGAGGCGAATCCCTGCAAGCACCACACACGACAGCTAGCAACACAGCTAGCAAGAAGCAACACTAAATCTTTAGCTTTAGATGTAGTTACTTTAGATTTATCATTGATTTTTAGACTAGATTTTTTGGGATATACGTTTTGTATGAATCACATGTATCATCATGTGTATCATATGTATCACATACGAGTAGGGTTGCCTCCTGTGTCAGACAGAAAGCCAGGACATTTCACAGGTATCATTTTATCTTATTCTGTGCCTTCATCTGTTTATATCCCATTTCAATGAAGTTATTCTAACGTTAAACAAACATTCTCAGCTCAGATCTGAGAATGTTTGATTGACATCTCACAGAGGGTCGTCATCATCCGTCAGCAGCAAGGCCTTCTCCGTGTCCAGACTGTCCAGCTCCACAAACTGCTCGTTCCCACTGCGGTTGTCCAACTCTTCATCGCTGAGGGCAGAGGAGCAGTGAGAGGAGGAGCAGAGGAGTCGGGTGTAGGGTCTGGGGGTTGAGTCAGATGGTTACCTGAACTTGATGAGGTTGGTCCAGATGAGAGGAGGGCAGCAGAAGGAGACCACCAGCTTGGAGATGGCTGTGTCTGTGGTCATGGCTCCCCACCAGATCTTGGTCAGCAGAGCCTGGAGTCACAGGGTGGAGCTCTTTAAGAACTGACTCCTCAGAGCATCCCCTCATCATCACCTCATTCAGTGCTCTTCCTCCTCCTACTGTCTCCTCTGAGCTTCAGCTTCAGCTCTGCTCTTGGACCTGCACTGACTCTGCTGCTCTCTCCTCTCTCGATCTCTACTACACTGCACTGAGGTCTCTGTATAGATGCAGTTTTATGTTGTTCTCTACGAAAGGCACCTGTCCTGCACCTCCTCTTGCACCCCACAATTCAAGATTAAAAATAAATCCGACACGGTTGCTGTTCTTATCACAAAATGATTGGACCGTCGCCTGTCAACTCCATGGACCAGGGTCTGCGTCCTACCGACACATCACAAGCCGACTATACAGTGTCCACTCTTACACTAGTACAAATTAATGTAGATGTTTATGATTCATAACGTACCATGTCACATTAACTAAATATATATGTCATGGTTATGCATATTTCTTTGAATATTGACCAGAAAGAGGTTTTCTTAACCCTGATGAAAACCTTACCAGGATATGAACTGCATTGCAATACACACTCATGTGCTCCGCCATATTGTTTTGTAGTTCTAATGTGCCTGAGTCAGAAGAGACGAGGGGAGAGAAAAATACCTTCCCCTTGAAGTTTCCTCCTGGTTTTTCTACTGTGTTACTTGTCAGAAGGTCTTTGCTTCCCCAAGGGTCTACAGAGGCAGGGTTCAGAGGGTCTGCTCCAGGTCCCCATTTGACAGTTGGTCTATGTTTGCGACCGCGGTGATCCCTCAAAGGTGTGAGATGATGGTTGTTCAAAGCCCCGCCTTTCGAACAGTATGGCTGCGATCAGGACTAAACCAGCATACGTCTGCTCGTCCAGGGTTTCAGATTCACAGCACCCTTAGAAAGAGATCTCCTCCAGAATGGCCTCCAAAATCAGATGGTCTAGTTGAACCAGTTCTGAACCAGGCCCTTCAATGGTTTTTTTTATATCCCCTCTGCACTTTGAGCTAAGAGGCTGAAATTTGTTCATTAGGAGGGCAAGAGCATCCAGCACGCTGAGTTTCAGACTCCAGTACCTGTGGAAGTGTCTGAGATGGCCACAAACAATTGAATGACAGGCCAAGGCTGACATTACAGCGCCCCTCCAGCAGGTGGCAGCCCAGGCGACTGCCTACGTATAATGCTTATGCCAAGAACCAGCCCCAAGCTGTCACTGTCTATATGCAGAACACACACAGTGCACTGGGCCCCGCGATCCACTAGAGGCCCCATTATGCACGAAAGATGCACAAATGCGCAGCACGAGCCGCGCAACTAGATCAGCTGTCAGTGCGATGCAGGAGGAGAGAGAGCCGTCGCTGCAATGATTGACAGCAGTCCATCTAACCGGTCGCCACACAGCTAATGCTGAGTGATGGCAGCATCACTCAGTTTCACGTTATCCTGACGAGATCTGAAAAAGTCTGTGCAAAAACCAGTAAGCGGGTGATTATTTACATTCACTGAGTTAAATATTATTTACTGCAAAAAAACGTGAGAAATGTCGGCCGTGTTTTCTGTTCTCACGGCTGGAATTTTGAAAGACACGTGACTTGGACACAAAACAGCAGGAAAAGATCAGGCAGAAAAAAAACAACAGTTACACAATTCAAGAGTCATTATTGTAACTCCTCTACATTTTTGCACTGTGGACCAGCATATCCAGAGTACGTTTTTCTTTGAGACTGGGTTGGTCCTACACAGGGTGCAGACCCTGAATTGGGACACAGCTACACTGCATAAAAGCCACTGCTAAATGACTGAATGTGAATGTAAAGTTTCAGCTTTGTTTTTATTTATTCTTGTTGAGGTTCGACAGTGTCCTGCCAGCAGAGGGCGCCACAAGCCCTCAGAATAGATCTGCTCCGGTTGGTGACTCCATGTTGGAGCACCACAGAGGGTGAGAGAACGCAGGCATGAACGCAGACACTGTCTGCCAGTCACACCGCATAAGACTGGTCCTCCTCCTCCTCCTCCTCCTCCTCCTCCTCCTCCTCCTCCTCCTCCTCCTCCTCCTCCACATCACCTTACACCAAAAGCCTTCTGAGGCAGGATCGTGCGAGACTCACAGTTTTACATTCGGTTTCCATTCGGTTCACGAGTCAGTTTGAAATGGAATGACACGGCAGGGGATTTAATCCAGTTCATTTCAGGGGAATTCCACTGAGTCACACGACACAAAGAATAGATCTATACAGACATAATCACGTCAGTGATGAGAAGGACTCCTCGATTGTACCTCTGTGTAGAGTAGTGAGTAATGGTTTAATCTCAGCTCAGTCACACGACACATCATCATCATCATCATCATCATCATCGTCGTCGTCATCATCATCAGATCCTTCAGTTTAGCTCTGAGGCAGAGAAGCTTGTGGAAGACTGTGAAAAGCTAGCAGGTGACAAATACCCCAAAAATAAAATACCCCCCCCCCAAAAATACCCAAGCCTCTGGACCAGGGCCACCTTAAATGGGGCCACTTGGGCCGCCCCTATCAAAAATGTCTGGAGACACACATGTTCCTCACACATCACACCCCAGCACCTCCATCAGTCCTCGAGCAGAGGATTCCCTCACTGCCCAGTTTCCCGCACTCTGACACTGACGACAACCAATGAACTCGTCGATGACAATGTTGAAATGACGTCTGAGTCGAGTGGCGGAGGGGACGACTTTGGAACAAGAGTCTGATGGCCTGGAAAAGTTTTCGATGACTGCTGAGCCTCAGTCCCACAATCAAATCAAGCACACAGAGGCGTCTCCCTCTCACCTGAACTCCATCGTGGGCGAAGAAGGACTTGGCGTCTGCCTCGGTTGCCAGGTTGAGGACGGTAGACTTGCTCCAGCAGTGAGTCCTCCTGACCAGCAGGGCGTAGGCTCGGTCCTCGCTGTTGGAGTAACACTCTCCAAACACGTCTGCAGAACACCAGCAATCATGAGAGATGAACTCTGACCTGGAAATCTGGAACTGCGTTATTGTATTATTCATTATGTTTACTTTGGCTGCTACCACCATTTTGGTGTCATTCTCATGTGTGTGCAGACTGGAGTGACAACAGAAACTCTCTGAGTCTTTGAACCTGGCAACATGACGAGGCCCAGGATGAACGGGAGCCAGTTCTGAATATTCCCACTGGATTAGGTAATCTGTTTGTGCCACTTCTCGACACATTGTGGAATGTGTTTTTTCCTGCTAGTTAATAACATCTTTTGTCTCCTGTCTGACCTTTCTTCTTCTACTAGTTACCATGACATTCTCCTGACCTCTGACCTCTGCTGCGACCACTCACCCAGGGCAAACTGCTCGTACTTGGCCTCCTTCATGCTGCGCGCAGACTCGGCCTCAGACTCCAGCCTCGCCATCTCCTTCAGGATCTTACAGCCCGCCAGCGCAGCCGCCACCGCCTCAGGGCCCTGCAGGACAGAGAGAGAGACAGAGAGACAGAGAGAGAGAGAGAGAGAGACAGAGAGAGAGACAGAGAGAGAGAGAGAGAGAGAGAGAGAGAGACAGAGACAGAGAGACAGAGAGACAGAGAGACAGAGAGACAGAGAGAGAGACAGAGACAGAGACAGAGAGAGAGAGAGAGAGACAGAGAGAGAGAGAGAGAGAGAGACAGAGAGAGAGAGACACAGAGAGAGAGAGAGACAGAGAGAGAGAGACAGAGAGAGACAGAGAGAGAGAGAGACAGAGAGACAGAGAGACAGAGAGACAGAGACAGAGAGAGAGACAGAGAGACAGAGAGAGAGACAGAGAGACAGAGAGAGAGAGACAGAGACAGAGAGACAGAGAGAGAGAGAGAGAGAGACAGAGAGACAGAGAGACAGAGAGAGAGAGAGAGAGAGAGAGACAGAGACAGAGACAGAG
>CM055190.1:814790-959790 GCA_029224185.1 Karalla daura
ATAACTGTGCAGTTTAAAAACCACTGTAATCATCAGCTCTCTTCTACCTGAACGCACCTCATACAGCATGTCTTCTTGTTGTCTCCATCTTGTCATTGGTCTGAATAAACAACATGTTGAGCTACATCAAATCTGGACAAATGACAAGTAAGTCACGGGGTGTGATGACGGGCACCAGCCTGCTCCTGATCGGTCAGAACCGATCAGCCTGTGGGCTGAATGAAGTTAGTCCGGACAGACAACAAATAGTGGGTGCGGGATGTGATACCTGTCAATCATGTGGACCTGGAATATTAAGGAGTCCAGGTGTGATGTGCTCGGGCTGCATTAAATTAGCCCATGTAGAGAGAGACATTAGTGCTGGCACCACTCTAGGTTTCAGCTACCAAGGCCCTCTGCTGTGGAACCAACTCCCAGTCTCAGTCCTGGAGGCAGACACCCTCTCTACCTTCAAGAGGAGGTTAGAAACCCTCCTCTTTGACAGAGCCTACACATAGACCTACAATCCTAGATAGGCTGCTCTAGGTTGAGTCTACCAGGGTCCTCGGCACATTGAGCTCTATCTTCTCTGCTCTCTCTGTGGTGTGGATCGGGTTTACGTTCCCTCTATCTTCTCACCCTCCTCTTGGTCTTTCCCCATCTGTCCTCCACTTCCTCCTCCTCCTCCTGCTCCTACTCCTCCTGCTCCTACTCCACTTCCTGCTCTCCTTTCCTATTCCATGACTATGCAGGACTAACATATGGACCAGAGACTGTCCGTCCCTGGAGTCTTAGTGCTTCCTTCCCTCCAGGTTCCATAGATGCTGAGCGTGATCCAGGACTCTGTCCCTCACTACGGCTCTTCCTGCTGCATGCTCTGTTTCTGCTCTGGACTGATTTGACCTCTGACCTTTAATCCAAACTGTCAGCCAACTGTCCATGTATCTCTCTATAATGTCCTCTTCTGTCCTCCTGGGGGAGGATCTCTGTCTCTCTCTGAGGTTTCTCCTTGTTCTCCCTGTCAGGGTTTTTCTTGGGAGTTGTTCCTCAGCCTTTGTGAGGGTCTAAGGACAGGGGGTGTCCACTGTGGACATGTTGTTGCTCTCTGTGTAAAGTGCCCTGAGGTAACAACTAGCAATTAAAACAAATAAAGTTGAGTTGAGTTGCTATTCTATATGAAAACCTTCATAGAAATACTTGAACTCTAAGAAATGAGTCAGACTGGTTGTGGTTTTCTAGAACAAATGCAGTCTAGTTAAATGTAAGTGCAGCTCAGACCTGCTGGGACATCTCTGCATCCCAGACGCAGAGAAAGCAATTAACGCCACGACTTC
The DNA here is from genome assembly GCA_029224185.1 of Karalla daura. NCBI lineage: Eukaryota > Metazoa > Chordata > Actinopteri > Chaetodontiformes > Leiognathidae > Karalla > Karalla daura. Next base: position 816,104 of record CM055190.1, read on the forward strand.
TTTTAATCACTGCAGCGTCGACCTAGATCAGGCTCCGGGTCCGTCCCAGCCCCCGATGTGAGCTGGAGGGAGCCTCCTGCTGGCAGGGAGGCGCAGACCTCTCTGTAGGTTCTGCTCCCTGAGGTCAAGCTGAGCCCGGCTGGAGCCAGGAGGCTGGGAGCCCTGCTCACACACTGCTGTAAAAGTCTAAAGCTCCTGAAACATCTCAGCGCTTACTAATGTGTTCCATCATAACAAACCAGAATAATGTTCAAGATCTCTCATCTCTGCCCCCCCAGCTTCAGATACCATCGGTAACGTGAGGGTGTGACGATCACAGCAGATTTTAAACTATGGATCAGGACAAACTCTGATCACTCTTGATACGGGGGCCCACCTGGGCCAATTCCTCAACAATGGTCTCAAAGACGTCTGGCTACGTCCCTCCCAGAACCTTCCACCATGATACTGGGAATGTTTTCTTCACTATAATAATGTATAAAACTTTTTAATGAAAACTACTGTGACCAGTACCAACCAGTAACCAGTTGAGCTGCTCCTCCAGACGTGTCCATCTAGAAGCTGATCTCAAAGTGTGATGGAAACACTTTGTTCACATCTCCAGGTCACGTGACCTGGCGTAGGGGTCACATGCTGTCTGATGAGCCTGTGCTATTTGTAGGCTAATGTCTCATCTGTCAGCTGTGTTTTGCACAGTTAAGAACAAGTTCTCCTTGGTTCTGTGTACAGTATGTCTAATAGCTGTACACAGTTGATGTCAATAAAGATTTACATAAAAGAACCTGGCAGCGTCTGTTTTCAGAACTGTGACAACTAAACAATGAATCATTTATGTGTCAATTAAAGCATTTGGGCTTTGATGACTAAGCATTAACAATCCTCACTGTTTGTGTCATTTCATGAACACCTAACTGATGACTCTAGAAAGAGTGACTGATTACAGTTATAATTATATTACAGTTATAATTATATTACAGTTATAATTATATTACAGTTATAATTAACTGTTGTTAATCTGGGTCGTTGCAGTGGAAGCAAGCTGCTGATCTGTGTCCGAGGACAGAAGGCTGAGGTGACCTGTCACAGACCTGCTCACGTTTCATTTTTAATCATGATTGGAACAATATTGCTGCAAAAAAAACAAAAACAAACAAACAAACAAACAAAACAAAGTTGTCAAGTGATTTTGTACAAGTGCGTTCACACAACAGGTTCAAAATGACCAAATTTATCAAACAGGTTCAAAGAAATGATAAAATCCCTCATGTCTTGTCAAACTGTGAAAGTCTGTCCCGATTCTCTGTTGCCATGGTTACCAACCAGTTTACCGACCAGTTTACCAACCAGTTTACCAACCAGTGCAGTAATTTAAGACTGTGATCAGGCAGTATGACCGGAACGTCTTTATGGGAGTCCTTTAGCACCCTGCAGGGGTCTTAATTAAACATTCAGATGCTCATAATAATAATAATAATAATAATAATAATAATAATAATAATAATAATAATACTACTACTAATAATAATAATAATAATAATAAACATGAGTTGGGTTTACATTTTTAACTCATTCTACTGATCCATACATGTTGCAACAGAGTTACCTCAACTTTGCCAAAGGTTTCTGATAATGGAACATCCGCAGAGCAACCCCCCCGCCCCCCCCCCCCCCGCCCGCCCCCCCCCCCTCCACCAGCCAATCAGGATCCTCTCCAGTCTCTCCAAACAGCCTTTAAATCCGCTGTAGCGGCAGCGGCGCAGCTCATAAGACCCAGTGTACCCTGCATATCTCCAGGATGGACCCCCCCTCCAGGAAGACCCCCCCACGCTCCGTGTGCCGGGTCCTGTTCGGGCCCGTGGATCATGAGGAGCTTCGCCGGGACCTGAGGAGGAGGCTGCAGCAGCAGCAGCTCCAGGACCTGCTCCGCTGGAACTTCAACTTCCAGACTGGGACCCCTCTACCGGGCCGCTACCAGTGGGAGGAGCTGCGGGCCGAGCCGGGCCCGGAGCCCGGGGACAGAGCCGGGACACGCCCGGAGGTCAGGACGGACCAGGGGGACTGTCCCGGGAAGGACTCAGAGACATGTCCCGGGAAGGACCAGGAGAACCGTCCCGATCTGTCCAACACATCCCGCTGTGCAGAGAAGCTGCGGATGACCAAGAGGAAGAGCTGGACCGGACCGAGGCGGATCACAGGTGAGCGAGGAGCGGACTCACACTCCGGAAAAAATAGATCCTCAGTTTGACTAACCATGTTGCTGGTTCAAGTGACTCCAAAGTTACTAGTTTCCTTAATCTTGACTCGATGGCATCTGATTAATTTTATTTGAGTGACTTGAGTATATGCAGCCTACTTTATTTTGTATTTTTTTTAGAGAATTAGGCCGATTGTTCTAATTAAGTAATCTGGTTAGGATTAACTATTAACTAGGCCCACTTGAAAACAGCTGAGTGGAACCACATTTTTAAGTCTGCACAGTGGTCCTGAAGTGCGGTGAACGGGTGATGGTGAACGGGTGATGTGAACGGGTGATGGTGAACGGGTGATGGTGAATGGGTGATGGTGAACGGGTGATGGTGAACGGGTGATGTGAACGGGTGATGGTGAACGGGTGATGGTGAACGGGTGATGGTGAACGGCTGCAGTGACGGCTCCATGTCTCCTCAGATTTCTTCGTGAAGAGGCGCCGGAGGTCGGAGCCCCAGCGGCGGCAGCAGCGCCGCGGCCCGCAGGCCTCAGGCCGCGGAGCCGCGTCTGTCTGCGGCCTCGGCGTCTTCTCGGGCCCGGGCCACAGCGTCGCTGTGTCCGCCCTGCTCTGAGGATCCATCCCAGACAGGCTGGAGAACATCTGGAACTGAAACAGCTGTTCAGCGGTCCAGGGGTGGCACGGCCCTAACGAGGGGCGTTCAGGTACCAGCGGAAATGTGAGAATCTGATGACTACAACAGTTCTGAAACTTCAGGGATGAAGACAAATGTGTTGTTTGCTGACATGTCCCTGCTCCTGCTGTCTGTGAACTGTCTTTTCTCTGATCTTATGTAATTTATCTTAATTTACTTTGTTTTATTTCATGTGATTGTTATGCTGTTTTATTCTATTCTATTTCATCTGATTCTGTTGTTTTTTTATGTTATTTATTTCCCGTATGTACTACAACTTACTGGTCACTAGGGTGAATTTTCATTATTCATTTTATTTATGTATTTATTTTTGGATTATTTAATTATTTTGCATTATTTTGATCCAAGCATTTAACCACCAGTATTACCTGTGACCAAATCAGTGTCACTTTTGTGAAAGTTTAATGTGTTTTTTTGTTTTGTTTTGTTGTTTTATTTTGGGGGGGGGGGTTGTAAATAGAGATTTGTAAATGTGTATTAAACAGTTTTTTATATGCGAGATGAACGGCTCCTTCCTGTGTCCTGCTGAAACAAATCGATTGATCATTTATTGAGTTTGTGAGGAAGCCCATTTCTCTCATCACACACTACGTCCAAATGATGAGGTTCTAAGTGTCTCCAGTGTCGGGAGGCTTCATTTAATATTGTGTGATTCTTCCAATAAGACTAGAACCTGACGATTGTAAATGCACACACTTCAATGATGGTATCTATTTTGTCATAGATATACCATACCATAATACTATACTGTGTATGGAAGTTAGGCTTTTAGTTTCATGGTTTTGATTTAGTGGCAGAAATGCTCTTCCATAAGTAGTTGCTGTGGAAGCAACACTGGAGTTTGTGAAGTCAATATTTATAAGACAGTTTTTCAGACTGCTCCGGGCAGAGACAACAACGCTGATCTGCAACAAGCAACTTAACTACTGTGTATGTTCTGTTTGTCCTTGAGAGCTAACTGAGCTCCTCGGAGGGTTGGACCCTTAATTAAACTCTGCCACTCAGCTCATCCTGTACCCTGCAACCCCACCAGTGTGAACCGATGTCAGGTATTAAACGTCGTCCTCTCTCTCCTCGTCTGAACGCTGCTCTGATCACTTCTCGCCACCAAATCCGACCCCAGAGTCCCACGATTAAAGCGCCGTGAACAGTCTCCACTAATTAAACGTCTAATCTGAACGCAGCATTACGAGGACGTGTGTCTTTGCTGACTGTGTGGATACGTCATAATAAGAAACAATCAGTAACGATACGTGTCTCCATGAAGTCGCTTTAAAGTTTCAGTGTCATTCTGGACGGACTGCTTCTGTCATTACTCTGGGGTTTGTTTCATGATTATCATCACACGCCGTGAGCTGTCCCATGGGGGCGGAGCCTGCAGGACGCGAGCACAACATCTGGACGCAGAAGGTGTCGTCCCTTTCACCTGCTGATCAGCCTCCACGCCTCCTCCTGCTGCGCCTCCTTTCAGGGTCAGCGCTGCTATTATCAGAGTCGTGCTCCAGACAGGATCAGGCTGAACGCTGACACCCTGACCTGCCTCCACTTCAGGGACCTGCCACACCAGTTCTGCCTTTGACACTGATTCACCACTAATACATAATCAGAGAGTCCCGTGGGGCCGAAGGCTCCATCCCTCCTACTTCATTTAATTATCATACAGACATGAGCTGTCACTCAGTTATTGGTACTTCTTATCACTTTGTTTTACTTTGTTTCACATTACTTATTAATTACCAGGGATGAGTCTGAGTCTTTTGGATTGGAGGAAACTGTTCACGTAAATATGTACAAGACACAAATTCATTTATCACAGCACTGGTTCAACATTTGAGCGAAACCAGACGCTCTGTTCTACGTAATTATGGAGCCAAAAAAAGTTTCTCCATAATAGGCACCAATGGACTCCAAATGGTCTGAAACGAGCTCCTAAATAGGTCCTGAAGTGAAGATTTTGCAAAAATCACAAATTTTCACTTTTAGGCGAACCAATACGTCGTGGCTGTAGGCCTGACCAGGATGAGGCAAGAAGCCGTTCCCCTGGTACTCCAATTGCAAAAAACACTTGGTCAAATTTTCACTTTTAGGCGAAACAATAATTATGGAGCCAAAAAAATGACTTTCATCCTTTGAAAATTCACTCAGTTGGCCCCGACTTGTGATGGGACTAGAATATTTGTATTTGTGGGGATTTTTTACACACATTCAAAAAATGTCTACACATCTAAATCTGCCTGAATCAACTAAATCCACTGAGATTTTTCACTTTGAAGTTCTGAGAGTTCACTGCAGACTTTACCACAAATACCTGATTTCAGTGAGGGGTGTTTTGCTTTTTAACCCCCTGCCTTCTCCTCCTCCTCCCCCTCCTCCTCCTCCTGAGCAGCACAAAAGCCCCCCCCCCCCCCCCCCCCCCCCCCACCCTACCCTTTCAATGCGGGTGGAGCCCATTGTTGTGACACTGGAGGCAGATGGTCACTTGGGCCTGTTCTCCACATGGACTCTTGTGTGTTGGAATGCCTGGACATCCTGGGTCGGGGGGGTGGGGGTCCTCGGGGGGGGGTAAAGGTCACCATCTGCTGCCCACAGGTCACCATGTAAAACGCAGCAGCTTCTGAGGAGCTTTTGGCCACTTGTGTAAGTCAGAGGCACCAGGACAGCTCCACCCCTCCTCAGAACAGGAGCCGGGCCAACGGGGGGGGGGGGGGGGGGGGGGGGTCGCAGGGATTCAGGAATCTACTCCCCTCAGCTGTGAAGACTCCCTCTGAACCATCTGTTTTTGTCCTTGATTCTTTTGTTTATTCATCTCCTTTAATCCTTTCCTGTCCAACAGCTTAGTCACAGCGTGCCAGGCGGATTTTATTCTCAGATTGTATATTCCTCACCTGTGGAAGCAGCAACAACCACAAACAGTGACAACTAAAGCAATAACAGTGTCAACAGTGTCAACAATGTCAACAATAACAGCAACAACAACAACAACAACAACTTCAAGAAGCAGCTACGTGATGTCAGGCCTGTGGTTTGGCAACACGGGCTTTGAGCAAAAATGAGGCTGGGCGTGAGAGATCTGCTGTGTGTGTGTGTGTGTGTGTGTGTGTGTGTGTGTACACATGAGCATGGTGGAACTTTTGATTATAACCATAGTGCTGTTTTCTCCTGCCAAATAAACAACCTGGGGGGAAAACAAACAAAAAAGACACGTTTTGCCAACTGTTTGAGCCCCACAGAGACACGTCATCTTTGGTCAGGAATCATTCTAAACATGAGCAAAAAACAGCAGAGACAGCCTCTGATTTCAACGTCCACGCCTTTACTTTGAGATGAGGTGGAGTGAGATACAATGAGTCACATCAACCTGAAGAAATGTCAGACAAATAATGACTCAGGCAGGCAAACAGGAGGAGGCCGCTCTGCTGGATTACAAACACAATAAAGCTCGATTAGCTGAGGCCGCAGAGCTCAAATGTCAGGGAGCATGCTCACTGCATACAGTCAGCGACGTTTATCCTTCAAGCACTCTTCAAGACAGTGTGGATCGTCCAGAGAAACAACAGGTTTCTGCAGGTGCCCCACCTGCAGAGCGCCACCTGCAGGGCACCACCTGCAGGCCGGCACCAGAGCCACACCTTCACGGTCGGTTTCCAGAACAATTCAGTCAAATTCAACCTACACTGACACACATTTGTTGTGTAGATGGAGCTTTAAACATACATGGAAGTGTGTTAGATGATGGATGGATGGATACTGGGACAACATTTATTAAACGCACAAATCACCTGAATAAACATGAACTTTAATCAATTCTGTTTCCGCTGATTCTTCCTCCTCAAGAATCAAATTTTCAACTAATTCACGGCAGAGTGTTTTGTGACATAATTCATGAAAAACTACAAAAAAAATCCAAACTGGATGAAAGGTACTGTAATCCATATCATCCATTTTCTAATTGTGCACAAATAATAATAATAATAATAATAATAACAACAATAATAATACGCGTGTAGTAGCAGTAGTAACAGTAGTAGTCATTCTTCGCAGTTCTTCACAGCCCAACCTGGGAGCACTGTATCACTCTCAACATCTAAAGTTAGCCATACATTAGCTTAGTTTATGCCAGCTATGCTATTGCTATGCTATGCTAGCTGTTGTAGTTTAGTAGGGGCCTACTAGGATTGCATTTTCTGTCTTTTTTTCACTAAATGGATTTTGCCACATACAGTGAACACAAGACGTGACCTCCTCAGTTTTCACTGCTGTGCTAGCCAGAGCTGGAGCTAGCTAGAGCTAGAGCTAGCTAGAGCTAGAGCTAACATCAGCTTAGAACAGGTTGCATCTCATCATTCTCATTTTGTATTGTCGAATCATCAACATCATTGAGAAACATGAAAGAGATGAAAACAGTTCTCCACTCGTTGTTCTCTCAGCTCGTCGGTTTATTTCAGGTAATGAGCAGAGTGTTTCTTCTGTGTGTGAGACGTGACGTGCGTGTATATTTGTTCTTGTATCGCTAGCTCTTTGAGAAGAGTCCACCTCCTCTGCTGTGGGTGCCAGTTCTCTCTGCTGGACACACTCTGCTGTCTCATTATTGCTTCTGACTGCAAATTCCATGTAGAACTGGCATGATCTGCCTTCACTCAGAATCTGTCTTATTTTTTTATTTTCATATCTTGCATATTTCATGAGCTACATTTACATGCTATAGTGGCTGGACTCACTAGGAATCACTGTGAGTCATGTTTTATCTCTTCTTCATTCTGTATCACTTGCATCTTGTGTTCTGATTCATGTCCGGTGGATACAGCTTTCGTCACTATTTTGACAGTTATTATTTTCATTTTGTTTGTGTTGTGGCTCTCACAATGCTCGCCCTGCAAACCTACCTCAGCCTCATTAGCTCTGACCTCCTCCCACTGCAAATGATTTGACGGCAAGTTAGTTTTGCAAGACAGTTTTATTTGTTCAATCAGTTTCATGTTCTTTCAAATTCCTATTTTCGTTTGACATTAAGAAGTTTAGTTTATAAGAAAATTCATTTGATTTGAGTGTAGCTGGAAGTCAGACGCCATTAAAACTTCAAACAACATAAAGCATCCAGTCAGTTTTAATAAACAAAAGCAGCTGACTTGACATCACAAAATATTCAACTTAAAGAGTAACTAAGGTTTTGGCTGAAGTGCATCTAGGCTGGAAATTGAAAAGATATGTGTTATGGCCGGAGATCCACACACAGAGAGCTGCCACACAGGACAGAGGACCGCTAACACAAGCTAACAGCGCTATCTGTGCAGCATCATGTTCAGTGAATGTACGATGCATGGAGGACTTCTGTTCAGCATGTAGTCATTTTAGTTCATGTGCCACTCAAAGGAGTGCTGCGTCTCTCTAAAAGGGCCGTGTACCACGGTCCCTGAACGCACCATTCCTCAGTTAAGAGCAGAGAACCATGCAGTTGGAGCTTCTGCTAAACACTGAATGATTCGGTGAACAAAATATGGTCAGAACAGATGGGAACAACTATTTTCATCACTATCAGAGTTGACAGGTGCTCCTATAAAAACTAGTGGTTCAAGACCTCCAGAATGTCATCGGCCTCCAGCTCAGCCAATAGAAAAACCAAATTCTAATAACCAGGTTTAAACCAACTTTTCTACACCTTGACTACAATGTCAGAGAAAATCAACAACACTACTTCAAACCCAAACACATTTGTTTTCTCCAGAAAAAAAGTGTTGTCCTCTGTTTCCATGGAAACGTGGAAAACACCATGTTCTGAGAACAGGCCTGAGAGCACAGGTTCACAGTCATCTGCCACATTCACACTTCTAATGATTTGGTTACCAAGATTAAAAAAACAACTTGTTTGATCATCGATCCTGTTTGAAGAATTAATTTCTTATCATTGAATGTTCAATTTTAAACTATAATAAAACAAAAATTAAGCTTGAATCAAGCACTCATCTTATTCCAGAAATCTTGTCCAGTGAAATGTTTGCACTTTATGGGCAGATAATTGCATTTGTTTTCCCTTTAGTATTTTTTTGCCTTATTTTTGCACCTTATTTACTCAGGTTTATACTTATTCTTAATTGCTTGCACACCACGGCGCCCTCTACTGGCCGTATGTGCACACTACTGTCTAATGAAGGGTGATGTTTGAAACATCATCATCTGCGTATGAAAGCATTTGGGAACAGTGACTGGGAAGGAAACAGCACCTTCATGGAAACGGTGCTGGAGGTCAATGGTTGTTGTGTGGGGAGCAGAGCGCTAGATTAGAGCAGGACTCTGCTGAGAAGTTATGGTGCTGATGGCTCCATTTGTACTCCAAAGTTCCAATTTTCCATTCCAGTTTGGAAGTTTCTGCTGGAATGCCTCCCAAGAGGTTTCTCCCCAGCCCTGAGGAGACAATCAAAGATGGCCACCCCAAGTGTAAACAGTAGAAGCTTCTGTCGTTTCCTGTCTCTTGGCATTTCTGCCTAGTTTTTGTTGCACTAAATCAGTCGTTCCACTCAACATCTATATGTGGAAATGCTGCCATCGCATCATTTACATTTTCATGTGGTATGTGAACTACAACACAGGCTGTGCGAACAATGGCTAACAATAGCCTGGAAGATCTGTGCCCATTAACTGATCACAATTAACTGATGAGTACTTGATCCTTGAGGTAAATGAAGCACACCATTAATCTGAAGTAAATTTGTGCGATTTTGTTGTTTTTCTCTTCCAGTGACATAATCTCTGATTAGTAAATATCCCCAGTGAGACAGATGATCCCGTATATTCCATATAGTACCGTTAGATAGGCTACATAAACAGCGTCTATTTTCACCTGATGACACATAAAGTTTGGTGGGTGATTCCATGTGCTGCCGGGGGCTCAGCTCCATGTCAGCTGGTGTCAGGTGAGTCAGGCACGTGTTTTTAGTTATTGGAAACACAGTTTCAATATAATACAAGGGCGCAGGCAGCAGAGTGGATAGACCGGGCTGGTCCTCTTGGCATCTCTGCTCCTGACTGGTCAAGGCTCCCGGCTGTAGAGAGAGGGAGAAGATGACAGCTGTTCGTAGCTGGGCAGGTTGTCCTGCATGGCACTGACGAGTAAGGAGTGTCCTGGCTGTGGCCTGACTGCTCCTCCTTCTCCTCCTCCTATGCCTCCTCCTCCTCCTCCAACCGCAACATCGCCACCACCTCCACTCCGCTGCAGCAGGAAGGAGAGAGACTCAGCCACGCGGCTCAGTGTCTGCTCCATGTTTGTTATCTGTCACATATTGAAGAAATAATGGAGAAATAAACATTTGCATAAAGTCATGTGTGATCATAAAGTCACACAGTCATTTTTAGACATGAAAGGTCACTAAAGCCACATGATCATTCACATGAGTAGCAGCAGAGACGGCCAATCAGAGTGAAGATTATGTTGTGTTCACCAGATCAGCCTGAAACAGGATTGCAGCATAGACTCTGAGGGTATGAAAATTCATCGATTCTATATTAACACAAGTCCATGAGAGAAATCATGAAGATCACTAAGATCATGAAAATCACTAAACTGTCTGTGAATAATGTCAAATAATTCATCAAATGGAATCACACTCAGGACAACTTAACACTACAAAATGAGACATTAGAAGACTACAAGCCTCAGCTTCTGTTGTTCCCCTCTTGATCTCAAGTGAAACAGCAGCTCATCTTGTCTTTGTTTCGCAGCATTAGCGTGTTTTGTTTGACTGTTTGTGGAGGCAGCAGAGTGGGACTCGCTCAGGGAGGCAGTCTGGGAGGTCATGCTTTTACACTTTCTTTGGTTTCGTTTTTTTCTTTGTTTTGACACGTCTCGAAAGACACAAAGGAGACGCTGAGGAGCTGGCACGACATGTTGAAGCTTCATGTGTAAGTCAACAAAAACAACAACAACAACAACGTGTTTGTTCTCAGACTGGTGCTCCGGCAGCAGAGGAACAGAGCTGCAGTCATGCTGCCGATCAGAGCTTCTTAGGATAAAACAGACGGTTACTTATTATTATTATTATTTTCTTTATTGTTGTTGTTGATATTATTGCAACTATTACTGTTGTTGGTCGTGGAAGTAGATTACGTCTATCATTCGATCATTTGTTTTCCAAAATAAAAACAACAAAAAACAAAATAAACTACAATGAGAGTAATGTACTATCATGACTATAATAAGTCTTTTTTTAATATTTGTTTTCAAAATCGAAACAAAAAACATACAACGACTCAACAAGTCAAAAATATCCAAATAAAAAGGCATTATCTGTTTTGTCCATTTTCCAAAAGTGCACACATGATTATACATTATATACAACATATTATCATACAATAGCAATAATAATCTAAGACAAAACATGGATTCCTCTTTTTGTTCTTTATCTTATTATAGTTATTGACTAAGAGGGTGATTTCAGTGGAGAATTGGAGAGTGCTCTGGGATGTGTGCCTTGTGTCTGCCTGTGGATCGCTCTCAAGACACAATTGTGGGAGTGTGTGCTGTATGAGAGCGACAGGGTGAGTGTGTGTGTGTGTGTGTGTGTGTGTGTGTGTGTGTGTGTGTGTGTGTGTGTGAGGTCGTCTGTGAGCCTGCTGCAGCAGGGCTCTCTGTCAGCAGAGGAGCAGACATGAGGCGCTTGACCACGTGCTCTTTGAGAAGGTGCTGCTGAAAAACCATACAAGCTATCAACATACAACTTACTACACAGACAGACCACAAGGTTCTTTCATTTTTGAAATTAAAATTTAAAATTTTCTTAAAAATTTCTAAGTCAAAGTATGGCAACGCAGCGGATGTTGGTTTAAGATGTTCTGTTTTTCCCATTCATTCTTATGGGAAAAAGCGAAATTGCATCATTGATAATCACTTGACTCGAGGGAGACAACGCTTGCACCTATCTGGGATATAGGCACACCGCCACACATGGGAGAGTCTCAGCATCACACCCTGATGTGATTTGGTGTGTGTACTATGAAAACTGAGGCCACAGTCGTGAGTAGAAGTGCAAATTTTAACTGATTGCAGTGGGAAGAAAATACTGTATATAGGGGCTTATGAAAAGAGGAGGCTGCGCTGGACTGACTAAATTCTATAAGGAGCACAGGTTTATGGCCGGCAGCGCATGAATGAGAACAAATTTTCCTAAAAAAGAATTTGTCTACTGCGTACGATGTGGCTGGGAGCAGCGTGAAAAGAGCAAAATGAGCTGATTCTTCAGCGATCCCTCTGACAGTCAGTCTCTCCCTCTAGCTGCATGTAAAACACCAAACCCTCATGTTTCTGAGAGTCTGGATGGACAACCATACAAGGTGTCAACACGCTGTAGGGTACAGGCAGAGGCGACAAGTTTTGCTGCGTTTTGAAGTTTAACGACCAGGACTTGTCGCAAGATCGAGAAGTTGAAGTTGAGGAATAAATGAAACACGCAGGAGAACAATAGAGCTCCTTCCCGGAGCACTAAATAGTGAGTTCCCACCTTGTCCTCCATCCTGTTGAGTCTGGATCCAATGGAGTTGTTCCCTTTCTCTTTGGCTCGGTCTGTGGAGGGAAACAAGAGGCTCAGGACCAGAGCTGAGGTCAGGACCAGGACCAGGACCAGGGTCAGGGTCTTGATCAGGACCAGGGTGAGGACCAACATCAGGATCAGGGTCAGGATATGGATCCAGGTCAGGATCAGGGTCAGGGTCAGGACCAGGGTGCAGGTTTACAGGTGGACGGCTCCCAGCAGAGAGGTGAGTGGTTACCTGAGCTGGTCTGGAACAGCGCTGTCTTCCCTAGAGACTGGTCCAGCCTGCCAAGATTATATCAAGGTTCACATCCTGTGGATTTCCTGACTCAGTCTCTTTCTTTCATGATGTGTTTTCTTTTTTTTCATGAAGCTCAAATGGTCTCACCTCCTCTGCAGCTCCTTGATCCGCACCATGAGGTGGAGGTGACCCTGCGAGTACTGCTCAATCACGTCCCGCACGTCGTACGGCTTACGAGCTTGCTGCAACATGAGAGGGAGATGCTACCTCACGTCATCATCCACAGTCTCTGTCGGATTTCTATGCCATGTACTAATTCCCACTGGCTGGAGATGGGACTGTCTAATCATAACTGGGAATGGAGAGCCGCCCCCGGGGGTCAGTCGGAGGCTCGTCATGTAAAACATCATGTGCCTGGTGTGTAAACTGTGGCTTGGAGCAGCATAGAATGAGAAAAATCTCTTAGAATTGGCCACCAATGCCAAACAGTTGGTCAAATCTAATGGAAGAGAAAAAGCAAAAACTAAACGGCCTTTGAGGTGGGGTTGATGAAAAATAATACGAGGAGGAAGTTTTCTTCCATTTTAAAATTCAAGCTTCTACATCAAAGTACAGCTACACAACCAATGATTATTTGAGGGTAAAAACTGTTCCACTCCTCCCATTCATTCAAATGGGAACATTTGGTCACAAGCAGAGATTTTGGGAGGCAAATAATATAGCACACAGATCCCGATCGAGCCACACGCTTCAATATACGACATGTCGGGGTGTTCGTAAAACTGTGGGAGTAGCAAATAAAAAACTATCTTGATACAAGAATAAGAAAAAGAAGACGAAATAAGAAAATGTGATAAAGAACAATAGCTAGCTAACAAGACACAAATTTTATCTTGGTAAGAAGCTAATAATGTGCAGTGTGTGTTAGCAGGTATAAAGGAGGATTAACATCACCTGGAACTTCCTCTTGGCCACAAAGTAGCGCATCCTCTGGATGACGCGTATGGCCATCCGGTGTGACTCCGTTAGCCTGCCCGGAACACATTCATGTGAACACATTAGTCATTCCTACTGAGGAATCATCATTAATGTTGAACACACTGCAAAAATAAACAAAGTATGTGAGGAGGAGAAGGAAAACCGTCAAACGTGGCCTTCAGGTCCAAACCCTCTCAGCTGGGAGTAAAACATTCAGCGTTCTGAAAGCTTTGCTGCAGCTTTCAACGAGAGGACAAAGAGAACAAAGAAAGTGAGTGTGTGTGTGTGTGAGTGTATGTATGTGTGTGAGTGTGTGTATGTGTGTGTGTGTGAGTGTGTGAGTGTATGTATGTGTGTGAGTGTGTGTATGTGTGTGTGTGTGTGTGTGTGTGTGAGTGTGTGTGTGAGTGTGTGTGTGTGAGTGTGTGTGTGTGTGTGTGTGTGTGTGTGTGTGTGTGTGTGTGTGTGTGAGTGTGCATGTCAGTGATTGAAAGTCCAGAGTGAGTGCAGACAGAGCATCTCACCTGTGTCTTTATGCTGGAGCTGTTACTCAGCAGTGTCATTAGCCCTGAATGGGAACTGAGAGAGAGAGTGCGAGTGTGTGTGTGTGTGTGTGTGTGTGTAGGTGTGTGTAGGTGTGTGTAGGTGAGTTTGTGTGTGGCTGCAGCAACAAGGTCAGTGTGAGCAGCTCATAATGGACCGTGTTTTCAATTAGAGCTTTCAGAGCAGCAGTGAATCGTGCAGCCACCACATGTTCCTCTGGTCCTTCCATCCACCAGCACCAGTCAGAGTCCTGAGCCAGGAGCAGAACCTCTGCTCGCTCCGCTCTCAGCTTTCTCAGTGGGACAACTCAAGCTCAAAGTGTCTCCAAAGACATTTTGAAACCAGAGACGTTCAGGGTGTGCAGCAGAGATGGCACTGATCCCGCCCTCTTTCACAAACAGCCAATCACCGACCAGGAACAATATAACGCAATCACGTTGTTTCACCTACACACACACAGGTAGCTGTTAAAGCCCAGAGCAGTTTACCTGGCGGTAAACTAGAACCGCTGAAACATTTGACACACTTCAACATCTCCTGCCGTTCTTTGAAACTTCACACTGATGCTGGATCCTCCACCACTTCACTCAAAGTGTCCAGGAGCTGTCCAAGTCTCTGAAGCAGAGCTGGCCAGATGAAACAGATCACACACACACACACACACACACACACACACACACACACACACACACACACACACACACACACACACACACACACACACACTCACACACACACACACACACACACACTACTCCTGTCAGGGGCCAGGGCGAGGCGAGCAACGAGGAAAATGTTTCCGACAGGAAAAAAACTCTGTTAATGATGATTTTTATTCAGACTTCTTATCGTACTCAGCTTTAATTTATTCATTTATTTCTTATTTATTTTTTACTATTTATTTACCTGTGTTTGATCCCATTGCATTTCTTATATTTAATTTTTTACTCTTTACTATTCTAATTATGCATGTCTATGATTCCTTTTAATCAGACTTCTTATTTTATTTAATCATTTACTCTTTATTATTTAACTATGTTTATATGATGACATTATGTTATCTATTTTGTTCATTAAGATCTTATTTTATATTATTAGTCCCTCAGTTTGTAGCTCCAGTGTCCACAGGAGCTGTCCTATGGATGGTCCTGGCCGGGGTGGCTGTGGGGCCTCCTGTGGGGCCTCCTGTGGGGCCTCCTGTGGGGCCTCTGTGGGGCCTCCTGTGGGGCCTCCTGTGGGGCCTCTGTGGGGCCTCCTGTGGGGCCTCCTGTGGGGCCTCTGTGGGGCCTCTGTGGGGCCTCTGTGGGGCCTCCTGTGGGGCCTCCTGTGGGGCCTCTGTGGGGCCTCCTGTGGGGCCTCCTGTGGGGCCTCTGTGGGGCCTCCTGTGGGGCCTCCTGTGGGGCCTCTGTGGGGCCTCCTGTGGGGCCTCCTGTGGGGCCTCTGTGGGGCCTCCTGTGGGGCCTCCTGTGGAGGCCCCCTCAGTGTGGTCGGCCCCTAAAGGGTGGCTTTCTCCTTGCTCCAGGTCTTGGTGCCCGGCCGTGTCTCTCCCTAGTTTGTGCAGTAGATATGAGCTTGTGTATATGTGTGTATGTGTGTGTGAGTGCGTGGTTGTGTGTGTTTGTATGTCTATATGTCTCTCCTGTCTCTCTGGGTATCACGGGAGTGGGAGGGTTGGCTTTTCTCTTTTAATTGTTTTTAGCCTCTGTGAAGCACTTTGTATTGCTTTTAAGCACGAAAAGTGCCATATAAATGAAATTTGATTTGATTTGATTACTGTGAGTGTGTGTGTGTGCTACTGAAGGTGCAGTACCATGGACTATAGGAATGATTACAATTAATCAGATTAATTTAATAATCTGATACTTTTGTCAGATCAATCGGATTAATCAGACCCACACATTCTTTAGATTAAGCAGATCTATCAAAGCCAATGGGTTCATCTCATTCAATGGATCCATCAGATGATTGATTAATCTGGTTAATTGTATTAATCTGGGTAATCAGAACAATCAGATTTTTTAAATTAGATAATCACAAATGAACCAATTGATCAAACAATCAGATTCATTAAATCCGTCACATTCATCAGATTAGCGTAATAATTAGATTTTCCTATTTCCTATGGTACCTGAACACCCCTTGTTAGCCTTTCAAAGATAATTAAATATGTCTAAGAGCTGCTGAGGGTGGGGGTTGGGGGTTATGAAGTACAGGAGTGGGTCCTGGCCTACCCCTGCCCCCCCCCACCCACCCCACCCCACCCTACCCCCAGCTCTGGGGGGGGGGGGGGTGGTAGGTACTGCTGGGCCCAGGGGAGGTGTCGTTTTTGTTCTGTTGGGGGAAACGATGAAACCTCTGAAGCCTCAATCATCTTCAATTTACCAAAACACTAGTGGCTGCTGCTCAGAAACAGCTCCGAGGAGCTTCTGCAGTTTCATTTTCCATTTACTGCTCTACAGTATTTACACTGTGTCCCTCAGCATGGGCTCAGCTCTGGATGCAACCTGTCCTTCATGCTCAGGGTTAAACACTTTGCTAAGAAATTTTGCTCTTTTATGGTGAAAGCATAAAAAAAGACATTGAGTGTTTTCAGCTTGAGCATTGTGAAAAACCCCCACAGCTCTGCCTCATAAATCTGTCAGAGCTCTATCAGAGTCCTCGAACTGTACAACATCATGCTATAGTTACTGCACATGCCTGTATTCAGCCAGTGTTAGTGTTGTGTTGCATCCAGCTGAGGTTGCTAGGTTAACGCTTAGCAACGTGTTCTCATGACTAATTCGTATGGAAAGGTATGAAAACAACGCACCAAAATTTTGTGTGTTTTCATTCAAATTTCTAGTGACACCAGTGTGCATGTGTGCACTACGCTCCATACCCGGAGAAACACGGTTGGTACCCCGCATAAATAAAACGTAATGGTTTGAAGCAGAGGATTCCAGTGGAAATCAGGATGGACGTATTCACGGAGCACAGACATATTCATGTCTCCTATTTGCCACTGGCAATGTGGCGGTGAGGTTGACGTATTGTGGTCTGCTCTGGGAGTCTGACCGCAGACAGAGACAGGATCGCCACTAAACTAATGTAGCGTCCGAGGTGTCGAGCTTCTAGAACTGCGCTCATGACTGACAGAAACTCAGGAATAATAAACGTTTGAGCAGACACCTGTAAGAGCGTCTGCTCAAACGTTTATTACAAACTTTTTCTCTCTGACATAACTCCAACTTCCAGCAGCCAACGCCCCACTAGTACTGGTACTAATAAATATAAATGTTTATGATTTATAACGTACCGTGTCACATTAACTAAACATATATGTCATGGTTATGCATATTTCTTTGAATATTGACCAGAAAGAGGTTTTCTTAATCCTGATGAAAACCTTACCAGGATATGAACTGCATTGCAATACACACTCATGTGCTCCGCCATATTGTTTTGTAGTTCTAATGTGCCTGAGTCAAAAGGGAGGAGGGGAGAGAAAAACACCTTCCCCTTGAAGTTTCCTCCTGGCTTTTGACTATGTTACTTGTCAGAAGGTCTTGCATTAGGATCTGCTGCCTCCGTGTTGATAGCACCTTCCTTGAGTAACTTTGCTTCCCCAAGGGTCTGTGGAGGGCTCAGAGGGTCTGTTCCAGGTCCCCCATGGGCTCTGCAGATTGAGTTTCAGGCCATTTGATCTATTTTTGCTACTGGGGCGAGCCCTCAAAGGTGTGAAATGGTGACTGTTCAAAGCCCGCCCTTCAAAAAGTACGGCTGCGATCAGGACCAAACCAACACTCTGATACATATCCCATACATATCCCATATCCCATACAACATATTGAAATTTCAGATATATAGTACCTAAGAGATCTCCTCCAGGGTGGCCTCCAGAATCAGATGGTCTAGTTGGCTTTTTCCCTGATTTCTGAACCTGGCTCTTAAATGTTGTTTTTTTAATATCTCCTCAACATTTTGAGCTAAGAAGCTGAAATTTGACTATGTTCATCAGGACGTAGGAAGCGTCCAGTGTGCCGAGTACATTCAGATGGTCTCTAATAACCAGCATTTAGCGAACCGGTCACGTGACCAGGGCACTGTGCCAATAAAAAAATCGCAGGAAATAATATGAAATTTGGAGGTCTAAATTTCATATTTTTGTTTGCAAGCTGTGTGAGAACAGGTTGCGGTTAGAGAGGTGGGCCTATATTGTCATCATTTTGTGATTTCTTTGCCACTGTTTCATGAGTAATTTGTGACTTTTTCAAAACTTCACAAGCCTGAAGTCCAGCATTGTTGACATTGATGTGTTGTTGGTGGTTACCAGGGCAACAGTTACTGTAGTGAGGCGGGGCTATGACACCATCGTTCACTGTAGATCTGCTTGGGCATCTACACGAATACACCAGGACAGATTTGACCAGTTTCATAAAATACCACACTCACCCCCCCAAAGTCTCTGCCAGGATGAAACAAACATGTAAAAACGTAGGCGTATTCCTCTCAACCTGTCTCTGTGTGGTCAGAGCCTCAGGTTTGTCAGCCTGTGATCAGTGTGCACTCACTGTGAGACAGATGCTGCAGGCGACAGCTGGCTGTGTCGCTCAACTTCCAGCTCCAGCTCATCTGGGAAGCTGCAGTTCCTCTGGAGGGGGCTGGAAGGATGCAGGTCCAGGGGCCCGGGGCCCCTCTTCACTGCACACACACACACACACATGCATACACAGACATCACAGGTGAGTTTGCCTCATTACGAGGTGCTGATTCAGTCCAGCTCGGGAGGTTTACAGTGCATTGACCTTCAGAGATGTCCTCAGGTCTGGACCAGTTAAAAGGTCAAACGATGACGGCCTTCATCACTCTCAGGCCCTGATAACTGCAGTCAACTAAGCTCATGTCTAAAGCAGGGGCGCAGATATGTTGACGACCCACCACGGCTGGTCTGGGACCAGCCTCCAGCTCAGTACCCCACAGTATTACTGTTGTGTCTAAAGCCTGGTTCACCTCTCAAATTTTCTGACTGTACACACACACACACACACACACACACACACACACACATACACACACACACAGATGCCCTGATGTTTCATGTCAAATCAAATTACAAAATCAATCACAGAATTAAAGCATGTGTGTGTGTGTGTGTGTGAGAGAGAGAGAGAGAGAGAGAGAAATAGAGAGAGAAAGAGAGAGAGAGAGTACTGAGGGTTTAATAATGTTGAGAGGTGACACGGTTGTTGAGGAAGCTGGTAATTAGTAAGAGAGACAGAGGGACAGAGAGAGAGATGCCTCAGAGAATGTGATGTGTGATTATTTGTGACGTGTGAACATACATAAAAATGGGAATTATTTCTGTTTTTAAATTAACTTACACAGATAGATAGATAGATAGATAGATAGATAGATAGATAGATAGATAGATAGAAAGATAGATAGATAGATAGATAGAGAGAGAGAAAGAGAGAGAGATAGATAGACCGTGTATGTGTGTTTCTGTTTATTCTGAACAGTTTCCCCATTAGTTTATCACCTTACAAAGGTGACCTGTTTTACCAGAGCTTAACCTTGAGTCCATACACAGACTGGTTTCATATCTATGTGATCTCTATCTACTCTACATCTATCACATTCCACAGGGACACGTACCTGAGGCTGGAGGGCTGAACTGCAGGGAGGACAGAGAGGTCCAGGACTGCTGCAGCTCTGAGACACAGGGAGACACACATCATCGAGGTCACATACACACACACACACACACACATACACACACATACACACACACACACACACACACACACACACACACATGCTCAGTGCTCTGGTGGAAGCAGACTACAGGAAGAATGGAGGCTGTTCACTCATGGGATCACCCAGGGTGTACACTGTGTGTGTGTGTGTGTGTGTGTGTGTGTGTGTGTGTGTGTGTGTGTGTGTGAGTGAGTGTGTGAGTGTGTGTGTGTGTCTGGGGACGTGGACACTAACAGCAGCTCACCACATCCTCTCTGGCTGTGGGCTCCTGCTGCACCAGGAGACAGGAGATATGAAGGAGAGGAGAAGGAGGAGCAGGAGGAGGAGACAGAGAGAGGCAGCATTGAACTGGAGGAGCCAGGAAACAGAGAGGAAACACTTCTGTTCAATGTTCATCATGTATCTGGAGGTTTGTGTTTCTGAGAGATATTTTAGCCCGAATACTAACAATGTGAAGTGATTTTTTAAAAATGTGTGAGATAACCTGTGACCCCCCCCCCCCCACCCCCCCCCCCCCCCCAAACATGTGGATCACTTTTTTTGGTGCAACGAAAGTGTTAGCTTCTCAAAAGTAGTGACACACATGAAAGCAATAGTAGAGAAATATGGAAAACATGTCTGAACAGTGAGCCTAATTATGAGATCCACGGTCTTCTCTACCACAGTGCTCAGCTGTGAGATAAAGAGGCTGCTTTATAACTTCTTAATAACACATGGAGCTTCCTAAGACTTGGCCCTGGCAGCTCTGAATGTTCTCTGAAAACAAAGAGTCTGCCTCTGGCTCAGGCTGTCTGATGGGAGGTGTCAGCTGAGAGATGAGTCTGCGTCACAGGGATCACGACCATCATGTCTACTGTGAAGGAGGACAAAGATATTGAGCAGGAAATAGGGAAAGACTCACACATGAGTCCTGTTACCGTGGCAACGCTCAAAGTTAGGTCAGATATTGATAGTTAGTTCCTGATTGTTTTCTTTTTTTAGTTTTATGTTTACATAAATATGAGATGAAACCTCCTGCTGTGTAATTTATGGCTCAGCTGTCACACCTAATTGAAATGTTTGAGTTAAGAGAGAGAGATTGTTTTCTGCCTGAACAACGGAAATGAGAGGGAGAGAGACGAGAGATGATGCTCTACTGGTTAACCAGGTTAATGCATGGTAATTCCTCTCTGTACTGAAACTAGTGCAGAAGAAATGAATGTCTGAAAATGTATCTATCCATCTATCATGCATACATCCAGCTGTCCATCCATCTATCATCCATCCATCCATCATTCATCTACCTACACCAGTTTCCATGGTGTTCAATACTCTGTGGAGAGAATGTCACTACAACAGTAAGAGATGAGTCTTTTTACAAGAGCCTGTATAACCTGTGACACATCTTAGCAACATCTGCCAAGTGTGCAGAGAGACTCTGCTCCAGATGTTCCAGATGTTAAATGCTAACAACCTGTGCCCACGGTGCTGTAGCCATCAGAGTCCTGAGGCAGCGAGCCGAGGTCAAAAGTGATGGTGGGAACCGCCAGAGACAAGGGACCGTTGTCCTTTTCTGAGCTCTTCACCTTCCTCCTCATCTTCACCTGTAGACACAGTCAGAGCAGGTACAGTCAGAGCAGCTACAGTCAGAGCAGGTACAGTCAGAGCAGACACAGTCAGAGCAGACACAGTCAGAGCAGACACAGTCAGAACAGACACAGTCAGAGCAGGTACAGTCAGAGCAGGTACAGTCAGAGCAGGTACAGTCAGAGCAGACACAGTCAGAGCAGGTACAGTCAGAGCAGACACAGTCAGAACAGACACAGTCAGAACAGACACAGTCAGAGCAGGTACAGTCAGAGCAGGTACAGTCAGAGCAGGTACAGTCAGAGCAGACACAGTCAGAGCAGGTACAGTCGGTTCAGAGCTGTTCAGCTGTGTCCAGCCACACTGATCATCTGCTTTTAAACTTTAGTGACTTGGGCAAAATAAGACAAAAGAACTGACATTCATTGAGATTGAATGGAAAAGACACAACGATTCAGCAGCTCTTTCTTAACATCATTTCTGCAGTGAAGTTGTGGAGTTATGTTATGTTATGTTAAGTTATATATGTGTGTGTGTGTGTGTGTGTGTGTGTGTGTGTGTGTGGGTGTGTGTGGCCTACACCACACCAGCACCAACAACAATCAATTTAATCACTGCTGCTGTTGCTCTCGACTTTTACTTTATCCCTAACACATACACACACACACACACACACACACACACACACACACACACACACACACACACACACACACACACACACACACACACACACACACACACACACACACACACACACAGCAGTCAGATCCATGAACTAGTTCAGGGCCAGTTGAACCTTCTGTTCTTACTGTAAGAATACAACATAATGTACATGCACACTCAGAGGCAAGAGCAGCAACTCCCTGTCAGTTATTTTCTGAATTATTAGGCTGAAATGATTAATTTTTCCAGTATATTTCCTTGCCTCCATAAAGCACTATGAATTGCCTTGTGTAAGAATGGAGCCTGCCTCCATGTTACGCTAACTTACATCGAAAAAAAGAAAAGAAAAGATAAAAAGCTCTGAATTCAGTGAGTTACATAATGTGGGATCTGAGGGAGAGACACGGAGCGATCGATTACTGACCGACTTCTTGGGCTTGGGGGTGGACAGAGCAGAGGCGGCCATGTTGGATCTCCTCTTCAAAAAGATCTTGAACGTGGCGGAGTCGGAGTTTTCCACGGCAAAACACCTCCACGATGTCTGGAGGAGGCACAACAGCACGGAGTTGTCTTGGGCCGGACGGCTTTGATTCAGAGCCAGCAGGGTGACCCCCCCACCCACCACACACACACACACACACACACACACACACACACACACACACACACACACGTATCCAGACGTGCCTGGATGAGGCAGGCGGCCGCAGGGATCTGCCTGTTGAAGTGCTTCTGCCTCTGCTTCTGCTGCACCTTCAGGGCGAAGCCGGAGCCCAGGATCCCCTGAGAGTCACAGTCCCTGCACGTTAACACCTCATCTCTGCCTCGGACACAGCTCATCAGAAATAAAGACATACATATAGATAGATAAATAAATAAATAGATCATCAGAAAGACTGGACAGGGTGTTCAGGGTGAGTGAGTATATGGACCTTTATTAGGTTACTTAATTAGAACAATCAGCTCTAATCAAGTAAAAATAAAGTTAAATGAAGTTAGCAAAAGAAGGGTTGACGAGGAGTCATTTGGAGGATCTAGGTTTTGGATTGTACAGAAAAGGAAACTTTGAATTATTCACAAGACTCTGGAGCACCAAGTGCTTCACTGGAACACACACAAACAGGTGAAATACTAAAATGAGTGAAAGCTGAAACATCCTGGAAATAAAAGAAAAGAAAACAAGCAGAAATATGTTATGAAATATGTGTAATTACAATATATGTGATATGTTATACGTATGATAAATTAGGCTAAGTAAAGAAAATAAAGAAAATAAATAAATGATGAAAGATGGATGGAAAACCTTTACTAAAAACAAAAGTCTTTTGTTTGTTTTTGAAAATACTTTCATGCAACAATATGCATTTAATCTGGATAAATGAGCCTAAACACATAAATAAATAACTACATTAAATTAAATAATTAACTGAATTTAAATTTAAATAAATGTAGGCAGAGAATAAAAATCAAAGTAAAATTGTACAAAATGGGATTCAAGTAGAAACTTGACTGAAAGTTTGTTTTTTACAATACAAACACAGGTGCAACAAACAACAACCATGTTTAACTTTCATGTTTTCTAATAGAAGAACATTAAATGAATCTTAAATGTGTTGAACTAGAGCTGAGCTGGTGCTCCTCTTTATGTTCAGCTCGTCTCTGAACAAATCTGTGATTCTGAACCATTATCACAATTATTACAGACGCTAGCAGACTACCCAACTATGTATGGCACATTTCCAGAGTTTTCCAGTGAAACCAGTTGTTTAGCAGGTTTATTGAAACATCACAGGACAGTCAGAGTTGAAGGACAGGTAGACAGGAGTCAAACAGCCCTGGAGGTCTGGTCCTAGCATCATGCCTATATTACTTCATTACTTCATACTGGTCTTTATGCGGTTTCCCTGCTGCTGAGCTGCTGTCCACTCACCGCAGGCAGAGCAAAGAAGGAGATGGCGAAGATGGAGAAGCAGGATGCGATGGTCTTGCCGATCCAGGTCTGTGGGACCAGGTCTCCGTAGCCGATGGTCGTCACCGTCACCTTCAGACACAACGTTCAGCGTTTAGAGTCCAGAAGGTTCCCTGTGGGTCCTGGTCCAGACAGCCTCCTCAGGTGTGTCACCTGCAGCTTCTGTTACTGACACTGAAGGAACGTGCTGGAAAAGCTGGGGTTAAAATGCTCTTCTACAGTATCATTTCACTTGTTTTGAGAACCTTTTCCTTCAGATTCACTGGTTTTTATCTTGTTTGTAGACGTATAAACTCAGCAGTGATCGAGTACGTAGTCAGTGGACCTCCCTGTGGAGCTGCTGCTCCTGCGCGTGGCCGGCGACTTATTGTCTGATAGCAAAATGTGGTGCTGAGCTGCTGATATTAGCAGCCCAGAGGAGGAGCCCCGGGCCTCCACACAGCTCCTCCTGCAGCAGCAGGCCAGCACATGGAGCCCGGAGTATCCCACCTCGCTCTTCTCCAAACACATCTCCACACACTCACAGGAGCCCAGAGCACACCACAGCTCCAGCTCAGTCACAGGGAGTCAGGGGGAGTCAGAGGGAGTCAGAGGGAGTCAGAGGGAGTCACAGGGAGTCAGAGGGAGTCAGAGGGAGTCACAGGGAGTCACAGGGAGTCAGAGGGAGTCACAGGGAGTCAGAGGGAGTCACAGGGAGTTAGAGGGAGTCACAGGGAGTCAGAGGGAGTCACAGAGAGTCACAGGGAGTCAGAGAGAGTCAGAGGGAGTCACAGGGAGTCAGAGGGAGTCACAGGGAGTCAGAGAGAGTCACAGGGAGTCAGAGGGAGTCACAGAGAGTCACAGGGAGTCAGAGGGAGTCAGAGGGAGTCACAGGGAGTTAGAGGGAGTCAGAGGGAGTCACAGAGAGTCACAGGGAGTCAGAGAGAGTCAGAGGGAGTCACAGGGAGTCAGAGGGAGTCACAGGGAGTCAGAGAGAGTCACAGGGAGTCAGAGGGAGTCACAGAGAGTCACAGGGAGTCAGAGGGAGTCACAGGGAGTTAGAGGGAGTCAGAGGGAGTCACAGGGAGTCACAGAGAGTCACAGGGAGTCACAGGGAGTCACAGGGAGTCACAGGGAGTCACAGAGAGTCACAGGGAGTCAGAGAGAGTCAGAGGGAGTCAAAGGGAGTCAGAGGGAGTCACAGGGAGTCACAGGGAGTCACAGGGAGTCAGAGGGAGTCAGAGGGAGTCAGAGCAAACGTCAGTCGAGGGGGAGTCAGGTAGTGTGGCCGGTCTCCAGACCAGGACACGCTATGACTTTTAGCCACTGTGATTGTGTACTGCGATAGGACCGTGTTGACCTGGCTGATGCAGAAGGAAGTGAGTGAATCGGGGTGACATACCACCCCCCACCACAAGGCGTCAGCGTAGTTGGTAAACGCAGAGTATCCCTCACTGTCAACGCCGTCTTTCTCTGCCAGGTAGACGAAGTAGGAGGAGAAGATGAGGCTCAGGAAGCCGATGTAGAGGGTGGTGATCAGTTCCTGGAAGAACACACACACACGCACACACACACACACACACCAGATCAGCACTGATCACATCTTTAAGTCCATAATACTGTTGTACAGTAGGAGAAAATGCTGCACCCACAACTTGTTATGAATATAACTGCTATAAATGTATACACATTACAGCGAATATAAATGCTAAATCAAATCCTCTTTTGTGTATACTTTTTAAACAGTTATATTTCACAAGTTGTTTACATGAATTTCTGTGTGAAAGGAAAGATTAGTCAGCCTTATGTGATGAAAATAAGCCTTCCACCTTTTGTAAGCAGATTTTTTTCATTCGTTACCTCATTGGTGGCTCTACTGTGACACATGGATGTAAATATTTATGTAAAAGCATGAGGATCAACATCTCTCTGTGACCCTCATGGTGTCTCTGTTTGGCCTGATTTTCCTGGACGTGGGTTCACAACCAGCATCGACCATCTGTTCCTGAAATCTTCAAGAAATGTGTTGTGTGAAAAACTGATCCCAGCCATAGTTTTCAGGATATTCACTGTGACGGAAAAAACTGAAACTCACCCATCACCATCACAGAAAAAACTCACTTAACATGGTGTTGAATAAACAGGCCTCAGTGTTGTCAACCACACTACACTACATGACGGACGTAGCCTTAATATTTCTGCAATGCAATGCTATGCTATGCATTGCTACAACACATAATGCTACGATACACAACTCTACAATACATAATGTTTGCAGCGTAAGTTGATGCAATGCACTGCTACACCAGGAGACGGTTTGCTGTGCAAGGCAACGCTGTGCAATGCTAGGTAACACTATGAGGCACAATGTTACACAAGCCAATGCAATGCAAACCAATGGTACGGTGCTACACAATGCAACGTAATGCACACAACTCAACACAATGCAATAGTAATAAAGTGCCTTCCTACCTACCACAACTCAATGCTTCACGATGCAATGCTATGCTACGCAACACAGCGTAATGCACACAATATAACTCGTGCCCACTAAGAAATTAACTGATTTAAAAATTCACTAAAACTGTTTGAATACTATTGTTTAAGAAGTAGATGCATAATAGTAACTGCCATGACTGTGGTCATAGCAACACGTGTGTGTGTGTCGAGTCGAGCTGAGCCAGTACCATGTAGTGGAAGCGGGCCAGTATACCCAGGTGATGGCTGAGGGTTAGGCCCACTGAGCTGGATGAGCTTCTCCACAGGGATCCACAAGTCTACAGAACTCTGAGCTCTCTCTCTGTGCTGGTTTCCGGTCCCAGTACTACTGTTCACGTTGGCACCGATTCCATCATGGTGGAATCATCATGGTTTGACAGAGCCTACAGATAAATCCAAGATAAGCTGCTATAGGTTGAGTCTGCTGGGGGTCCCCGGCACATTGAGCTCTATCTTCTCTGCCTTCTCTGTGGGTGTGAATCAGGTTCACGTTCCCTCTAGCTTCTCTCTTTCCTCTTGGCCTCTCCCCGTCTGTTTTCCATCTCCTCCTCTTCCTCCCTCTCCTGCCCCTCTCCTTTGTTATCTTTCAATTTATTTTTATTTTTATTTTATTTTTATTTTCATTTTATTTTTATTTTCATTTTTATTTTTTGTTTATATATATATATATATATATATATATATATATATATATATATATATATATATATATATATATCTTTTTTTTTTAATTTATTTATTTATTTATTTATTTATTCTTATTTTAATTTTTATTAATATTTTATTTTTTAATTCTTAATTTTCTGTTTATTCTTATTTTACTTTTTCATTTTTCATTTTATTTTTATTATTTTTATTTTCCCTCCCGACTTCCATCAACACTGAGCTGGATCCAGGACCACCTCTACCCGGCTCATCTCACTGCGGTTCCTCCTGCCTGCTACTATGGACTGATTCAATTCAATTCATTGATTTATATCCTGAACTGTTAGCCATCAATAATGTTTTGTTTGTGCCCGCCTGTCCGTCCTGGGTGAGGATCCCCTCCTCTGTCTCTCACCCTGAGGTTTCTCCCCTTTTTTCCCTGTCAGGGTTTTTCTTGGGAGTTGTTCCTCAGCCTTTGCGAGGGTCTAAGGACAGGGGGTTTTTCACTATGTACACATTGTTGCTCTGCTTGTAAAGTGCTCTGAGATAACAGCTGTTATGATATGGCACTTAAAACAAATAAAAGTTGAAGTTGAAGTTGAGGTATCGGTACCCATCCCTGAACATATCGTAACATAACCTAATGCAACATAACACAATGTAACGTAACATAATGTAACACAGCATAATGGAGAAAAAACTGGACTAAATGTTTACATTTTTCATAAAAATACCTTAATGAAGTAAAACACAGAGATGAAATCTAAAAACAACAACTTAATGCCGTTATTGTCTGTATATGCATACACACACAGTAGGAGTTGGAGCGCAGGTCTGAGCTCTGTCTCTGTGCTGATCTCAGTCTAGTCTCAGTCTGGGCATTTAGGAGAGCTGTGGTGCGTCTTGTTGCACATTCAGGGCCAGTTTGCCTGTGATTTGCTTGGAGGCTCTAATTAGAGCCCGGCTTCTCCTGTCTGTCTGTCTGCCTGTCTGTCTGACTGTAATTGGACGGCTGCTTTGTGCAAGCACTTAGTGAGTGTTCTCTTTGCTCTCACCTACTACGTGACTCAATTGTGTCTACGCACTCTGAGCTCTGCTCTAAATGGGCCTGAATTCCTGATGAGTTTTGAGAATTGTTTATTCTCGTCTCGGCCTGATACTGTCACTCCCAGAGCTCCCAGAGTGAAGCAGCCGCAGCAGTTTGTTGGGAGACAGGAGACAGGAGTTTGTCTCCTCCCTGGAAACACGTTTACGTCTTACGTACGGTAACGTGAGCACACAGCTGGTCCTGGTCCGCGGGAGCTCAGCACGTGGCTGTGTGATGCAGACTGTTGCTGTCTGTCAACATGGACCGAGAGGCTGTTAACACCTCGATCTGATAGCACAGCTTCAGAGGAAATTGCTGCTTTTTTTTCAAAGCCTTCAGACATCCCAAGCTGAGGGTTTATTGACGGTGCTGCTGTGTCTGTGATTGCTGTCAGACATTGAGGAGGAACCAGGAAACGACTGTGCAGGTTGTGTGTTTACGAGCACGCGATAGTGTGCTGGGTGTCGGCTGAAACGGTGCTGTAACAGGAGGAGGAGGAGGAGGAGGAGGAGGAGGAGGAGGAGGACCTACAGCCGAGAGCGTAAAACATGAGGTCATCACTGAAAGCCAAGAAACAGGGTGGCTAGCTCAATATATCACAACAACCGTTCATTTTGTGGTAAAGGTACTAAATTGATAGCTGGTAAATATATTTCAGACAAATGACCCCCTCCCTCACCTTTAAGGTAACCCCAGTCACACCTTTGATCAGGGTGGCCCAAAGAACCAGAACCAGAACTTTATTTGCAATGCGTATAGCAGCGTCATGAATGCAGACAGTGAGCTCACAGACAGTAAAGGTAAAAAA
The DNA here is from genome assembly GCA_029224185.1 of Karalla daura. Classification (NCBI taxonomy): domain Eukaryota; kingdom Metazoa; phylum Chordata; class Actinopteri; order Chaetodontiformes; family Leiognathidae; genus Karalla; species Karalla daura. Next base: position 845,239 of record CM055190.1, read on the forward strand.
CAAAAAGAAAGCTGCCTGGACCAGGGGGTCCATGAACTCACCTCATGTGTGACCCATAGATAACCCATCATCTGAAGGTTAGTGTTGGACCCCCCCCGGCCACCCCTCAGCATCACTACTGCCGACACGTTCACACGTCTCCCAACATCATCAAGAACACCAGGAGAGGCGAATCAGTCTGTGAAAAAGAGTCTGTGGAGGGGTCTGAGCACATCTGGGAGCCAGTGTGCCTCCCAGCGAACGGCCCTGCAGTCAGGCCTGGTCTGGCTCTGCTGAGTGCCTGTGCCGTTTGCAGTAATGAGCGTCGCTACGTAGCCTAGCAAAGCCTAGCAGAGCGGCGGGAGATGAGAGGGGCCCCCAGCAGGAAGAGCAGTCTCTGTGATGAAGAGGAGTCGGCCTCCTGTACCTGACGGTGGATGAAGACCACGGAGCCCAGCAGGCGCCACGTCCCTCCCTGACGGTCCACGTGCAGCATCCGCAGGATCTGCAGGAAGCGGATCCCTCTGTGAGGAAGCACACAGCTCAGGTGGAGTAACTGTCAGCTAAAGTGAGTGAAGAATGATCCGTAGCGATAATGACCTCATGAAGGCCTGATAATAATGACCCTGGCACTTCAGACTGATAAAGCTTAGCTGATAAAGTTAATGATGGAGCCGACATACACATCACTGTGTTAGGTCAGTGCTTACAGACAAGGTGTGTCATGGATGAAAAGAAGCTGGATATACACACACACACACACACATATTTATATTTACCAATATAATATGAATGAAAATGATATTTAATTAAACTCACTGGAGTGGCTGATGGATGTGGTACTCTCAGTGGTAGTTTAACACTGACTGCTCAGTGGTAGTTGTACTACAGTCTCTGGTAGTTTAGACCCTAACACACTAGTGAGTGTAACTGGAAGTGTGTCTTACCGTACAGCAGAGGCAGCAAAGACCTGACCCTTAGAGCCCAGAGTCAAGACCAGCACTGAGGCTACCACCACTATCAGGTCTGGAGAGGGGGGGGCAAGAAGGAGGCACATCTTTTACCATGGATATTCCTGTGTGTGTGTGTGTGTGTGTGTGTATTAAAAAGTGTGCCATTAAAGTTCCATCATTAGTTTTCATTGTTAAATGACTGTGAATGAGCTGGGCTGAGGAGAGGCTGCATGTGAACTACAGAGCTGGAGGTGCTAAAGAATAAGAATGAGGAGAAAAAAAACAAACAACCAGGAACAGGAAGCAGGAGCTGCAGCCAGCGTTTTAATTTCATGCTGAATTTGTCTTTATTTATTTCATTTCTGGGATGGAGCTCAGGATGTGTTACTGATGTTGTTTTAAACTGCTGTGTGGGAGGGAAGCACACAGCTGACTGGCTGGGAGAGATAGGCCGGAGCAGGAGTGTGTGTGTGTGTGTGTGTGTGTGTGTGTGTGTGTGTGTGTGTGCTCACACCTATAATAGAGATGGGCTTCCTGGCAAAGCGCAGTCGGCCCCAGATGCCGACGTATTTGCTCCGGCAGCCGGCGGACCAGAGACGAACGATGTACTCCAGCCCAAAGAAAACCACCAGCACGATTTCCTGAGAGGAGGAGAGAGGAGAGGAGGAGGAGCAGAGGGGATGGGAGGGGAGAGGAGAGAGGAAAGGAGAGCGGAGAGTAGGAGAGGAGGAGAGGAGGAGAGGAGGAGAGGAGAGGAGAGCGGAGAGTAGGAGAGAGAAGAGGAGAAAGTAGAGTAGGAGAGGAGGAGAGGAGAGGAGGGGAGGAGAGGAGGGGAGGAGAGGAGAGGAGAGGAGAGGAGGAGAGGAGAGGAGAGGAGAGGAGGAGAGGAGGAGAGGAGGAGAGGAGAGGAGAGGAGGAGAGGAGGAGAGGAGGAGAGGAGAGGAGGAGAGGAGGAGAGGAGGAGAGGAGAGGAGAGGAGGAGAGGAGGAGAGGAGAGGAGAGGAGGAGAGGAGGAGAGGAGGAGAGGAGAGGAGAGGAGAGGAGGAGAGGAGAGGAGAGGAGAGGAGGAGAGGAGAGGAGAGGAGAGGAGGAGAGGAGGAGAGGAGGAGAGGAGAGGAGAGGAGGAGAGGAGGAGAGGAGAGGAGGAGAGGGGATATGATGCATCAGTGTGATGTTTGTCTGGAGCCAGTGCTGGGCTGAAGCCATCTGTTCTGCTGCTCTGAGCAGAGATGATGGAGGTGCAGCTGCTGGTCCTGGAGCTGTGAGGCTGCAGAGGCAGTGAGACAGTGAGACAGTGAGACAGGCAGTGAGACCAGCACTGAGCTGGACTCGTCCTGGACTCGTTTGTCTGGCTGTTTGAAGCCGTGTTGTTCTGAGGCGTGTTGAACGTGTGACCTCCTGCACCTTGTGTCTGTGAAACACAGTTTCTGCTGTTTCCTCCTCCGCTCACTGAGGAAGAATAAACTATTAGATAAACAAATCTGTGATGGAGCACAAGGGTATGATAAGGAATATTGGTTTAATATTGGATTTCTACTGTAAGTTTTAAAAAGAAGATGTGATGGGTTCACAAAAGAGAGAAGTAGCAGGATGCTATTATATGTGTATATATTTATTTAGTGTTATTTCTTATTATTTTGCACCACTTACTTATTACTTCTTATACTTATGACCTGTACTATTATTATTAGGATTCTTCTAAATCTAAAGAATTATGGGTAATCAGATTAATCTCAATAATCTGATGAATTACATAGAGGACAGACAGGAGGCAGAGGAGAGGCTGCAGAGAGGAAGGGGAAGAGAGTGGCAGGGTCCAAAGCCCAGAAGATGAGGAACCTCAAAGTAGAAGAGTGTCCCAATGGAACCCAGTGAGGAGGAGGAGGAGGACGAGGGAGGAGGAGGACGAGCAGGAGGACGAGGATGAGGAGGTTTGAGATCCGGGGAAGGGGACGTATGAGTGATTCATCATCTGCGTACAGTGGAAGACGTCTAAGGAGATTAAAGGTCTCCAGGGACTGGATCCAGAGGAGACACTGGGGACATGGGGGACACGTCCCCAACACTTCCTGTCATGAGGGTTTTGTCCCCACCATGGAAATATAACGTGGCTGCCATCAGGCAGTGACAGTTTATGTTCATTGATCATTTTTAAGTTTTATCATTACTACTTGAGTTTAAGACTGTTTTTATTACTAGTTGGTGTAAGACATTTTAGGCTTTTCCTAACAGCCACGATTTTTATTTATTTTTTGATTTTATTTGTGAAAATACAAAGTGGAAAATTTCACCTTTTTTATGTACCTAGACTTCGTACAGCTGGACTACTTTATCCTACAGATGCTGCAGACTCACATATATTTAGATAAGTGAATCTACATATAGTTATTAATTAGATATTTAGTTTTAGTATATATCTAGCTAATTAGAATAATCTCCAGTAGCTGACGCCATGCGACCACTGGATCATTAAAGACATAAAGATGAAAACAGTGGATGAAACCCTGCAGGAGTCATGGTGTTAAAATCATACATTCAAGTAAATCTAATCAGAGAGAATTCACATAGCTATGACACAGCATGTTTATTTCACTATGGCAGCGAGGCCAACAATATACATTTATATACTGATCATTTTATTGAAATGAAGAAGAAAAGATGAAAGAGAACAAAACTCTAATCATTTCAACTTTGAGTCCTGAGTAGTTTTTATATAATAAGAAATTAATCAGGATAAAAAAGGAGCAAGAAACGTCACCCTGGCAACTGACAGACACAGACTGCTCACCATGCATGCACACACACACACACACACACACACACACACACACACACACACACACACATACACACATAAATGGACAGACAGGCTGGGGTACTCTTGATATATCCATTATGTTAAACTTGATAAATAACATTTAATAGTAATTCATATACATTCTAACATTTATTATAATTTTGACTTTTATTTTATTTTATAATATATACTTGAATAAAAATCACCAATAAATCACCAATATACGTAATATATGTAATATGTAAAGAAAAAAATAGAAAAAAAATCTCTAAAATGTGTTTGTAGAAATCTAGGTCCTTTCCACATGGGTAGGGAACTCTGTGAACAGCCACTCATGGTGCTGCACTACATATGCCAGGCCTGTAGGTGGCACTGTGACACCACCACAATACGATAGTAAACAAAAGCCTGTGGCCCGCTAGTGTTTCTGTTGTTGTTGTGTAGCCAGGGTAACGGTTAGAGGGCTATGACATCATCAGCTTGTGACTTTTTGGCAACTTTTTCAAGACTTTTTTTGTTACATTTTCACAACTTTTTGCAACTTTTTCTGGCCTACTTGAAGACTGCTCAAACCCGTGGTCATCCATCGTTGTTGTTAGTGTGTTGTCCAGCTGTGGTTGCTAGGGTTACAGGTCAGGGAGGCGGGGCTGTGACATCATCATATCACTGACTGACTGAACGTGACTTGATGCAACTTTACATGACTTAACATGACTTCATGTGATTATTTCAGACTGCACCAATGCTTCGCTCTGATTGGCTGTCTCTCCTGCTACTCGCAGGCAGTGCTTCCTCTCTGCTCCAGTTAAAGATAAAAACCTGGATTCATGTGATAAAAGCATGAAGGACAGCGAAGCAGACATGGGGCTGCTAATCTGCTAACCACACTGTATTTTTATTCATTTTTTAGTATTTGAGATTCTCTTTGCTTGTATACTCATATTCTCAACTATTATATTATTGACTTGATTTTAATGTACTTTGTGAATTGCTTTATAGCCATTTGGTTTTTTTTGTCACTTTCATAATTTTATTGTTGGTCTTGATTTTTATTGATGGTCTTGTAATGCTATAGTTTGGTAGTTTTACAGTTACACTCTCTTGGTTTTATTCACACTAGTTGGGCTCCTTGTTGGTGTGAGGTTCAAACTGTGTGCGGTGTCCTGAGGTGAGGGTGAGGGTCAGACGGTGAGGACTCACCACCCAGTAGAGCGTGGACTGAGCGAGGGCCTGGTACTCTGGGATGGTGGACAGGACACTGAGGATTAGACAGGCCAGGACGATCAGGAACCTGAGGGAGGAGCACACCTGAGTGACATCTGTAGACCTGGTGTTCATGTTCTGTTCATCAAATCACATCACATCAAATCAACTGTTCAATCTGAATCTACAGAACACTTTTTATGTGGAGGAAGCCACCAAGTCCTGTCCTGTGACCGCCCTACAGTTTGGCGTACAGTCATTTCTGAAGCCAGGAGTTTGGCTCACAGGGTGCCGCCATCTTGAATCTTTGGTGCCAGATGAAACCATATTTGGATGAGAGGCGGGTCTTGGTCCTCTCCAGTCCCGCCCTCTCATCACATCATGTCACAAAGTCACATTTTATGACCTGGTCTCGTTTTATCACAGGCACATTGCTCAACGTTACAAAGTCGTGCAACACTTCAGGCGCTGACTGATGAACTGAAAATTGAGTGCGAGAGTCACGTATTCTAGTCGCATTCTATAATAGTCACGTAAAGTCATGTAAAGTCACGTTTTATCTCAGAGTCATGTTCTTGTGACATTGCTCAACATTGCAAAGTCATTCCAGCGTTTGGGGCTCTGACTGATGAGCTGAGACTTGAGCTGAACTCGTGTGCAGCCTCACAGATGGAGGGTCCCAGAAGCCCCGCCTCCTTTTATATTTCTGCCATGAAAAGCCTCCGACTGCACTTAAGCAAACATTTCAAGGTCAACCCTCGGGAGGAAAACTCTCTGGTGTTCTTTTACTCAAAGTATGAATGCCAAGCACATGATAAACTTGTCAAATAATGAGAGCACACACACAGTATCAGCAAACACTGAACTGCTCTTTAACATTCTCCTTATTCCCCCCTCAAGGTCGCTAATGTTTCAAGTGCATCAGCAATGAGGCGTCTGTCCCGTAGCTCGTCTGGCTCCTGAGGTGGAACAGCTTTTTTACGTCTCTTTCCTCTCTTACGTCTCTTTTCTCATAAATGTAAAGAGCAAAAAACTCTTTCAGGAAACATTCTGTGCATGTATAGTGATGTATGCTCCTGTGAAGAATAGAAGCATCCCCATTCGTTCCTATGGGGAAATGAGTGGAAATGAGTGGTGAACACTTGGCTGAGGGGAGAATATAGCATAGACCATGGAGGTGAAACTCTCAGGGACACACTACTATGAAGTATAGAGTCAAGTCAGAGGCTCCTAGTTTAAATTGTCTAGATTGTCTGTTTTTAGAGCACTTTGTATGAAATATGATTCTCTCTGGAAAAGTGGAAACTATCATGTGCCTGCTGGGTCAGCTGTTGTTTGGAGCATATCATGGAATTTAAAAGCATTTCCACGTTTGGTTTGTCAGTTGCGCTCGGTCTTAAAGTTTAGATGAGCTCTGGCTATGCAGCCGGTCATTGTTCGGTGGTAACACACTTCAATAAGTGAGGTGGTAAACACTTGGCTGTAGGGAGACAGCGCTCCGATGAGGAATATCAGCACAGCGCCATGGAGGTGAAAGCCTCAGGAACGCCTTGACGTTAACTGGTGTCTGCACTATGAATACAGAGGCCTCAGCTGTGAGTTGAAGTCTAAAAATTCAAGTTTCCTGACAATCCTACACTGACAGTCGGGTCACTGCACTCTGATGAGGACAAAAAAAACATTTTTTTTGCTCTGCTTTTCCCGTTCATTCCTTATGAGGAATCTGGGTCACATCCAACACTACATTCTTTTCATTTATAACACGTTAGCGTTGAAAAAAAGATAAATTGTGGGTAAATAAAGAAGGAAGAGGAGGAGGATGTGAGAGCAGAGTGACAGTGATGAAGATTGAAGGGTGGGAGACTCCAGAAACCTGAGTCTGCTCTTGTTGTTGTTGTTGTTGTTGTTGTTGTGATGTTTCCTCTGTCAACAGGACTGGAAAAGTGAAGGAGTGAGTGTGGTGACAGAGGTCACTGCACACACCGGCACTGACTCAGTCCTCAGACACACGCTTTGCAGAAGGAAATTCAAAGACCTCAAAAACTAAAATCCACAATGTTCACGTGTAACTACGGATGGAAACTTAGTGGTTCATTGCCCCGACAGAGACGGAGACGGAGACGGAGACAGAGACAGAGACAGAGACGGAGACGGAGACGGAGACGGAGACAGAGACAGAGACAGAGACAGAGACAGAGACAGAGACGACCCAGCTCTAGACTCAGAGCCTGTTCTCATCCACACACAAAAAGCAAAACAGGTGAAACAAGATGAAAACACTGAAGCTGAAGTCAGAACAAGTGAAACAATCCACCATTCCTATTATTCACTGAAAGTCATGTTGTGTTGTTAAAGTGTTATGAAGTCACATGATCATTCGTGTGAGTGGCAGCAGGGACAGCCAGTCATAGTGCAGCCTACGTGTAGTTGCCAGATCAGCATGAAACGACGCAAATATGAGGAAAAACTAAACTTAATATAATGTCTCTCACTTTTTCCCTCCCTCTGCCTCTCTCTCTCTCTCTCTCTCTCTCTCTCTCTCTATGGAAACTATGCAGAGGGTTAGAGTTTGCACCACCAAGGTTCTTATCACCACACACAGTTTATTGAAGACTGGCCAGGAATCCAGGAGCCTCCCCGTCAAACACACACACACACACACACACACACACACACACACACACACACACACACACATACACACACACACACAGGGCCTGGATGTGCAGGCTACACGTCAACACAGATAAAAGGAGGAGAGAGACAGAGAGACAGAGAGAGAGGAAGATGGAGCGGTGCAGCACCATCAGTCTGAGAAAACGCTCCGCAGTTGGGGGGTGGAGGGTGTGTGTGTGTGTGTGGGGGGGGGGGGGGTTCACAGACCTGGCCAGACCTGGGGGGGATGCAGACCTGGCCAGACGTATCAGATGAGATGGTGAGAGGAGAGGCCCCGCCCCCTCTGTGACATCACCCCTTGGTTTGTGAAGGGTTATGTAAATCAAACAGACATGTCCCTAATTATTCTTTAAGCTCTAATATCTAATTAATCAAGGAATTGCCTCCAGATTGACCACCTGATCACACTCTGGAATTAAAACTTTAACTGTTGAAATCATTATGAGTTGTGGAGAAAATGTATTGAATGCGTCTTTCATGATTGAAAGTAATGTTTTTTGACTGAGTGTCTGTTGGAGCTAGCCAGTCCTGCTAGATCTCCATTGTACTGCAAAGTCACTTCCAGGTGGGCTTGACTTCAGACCAGAAGATCACGTCCATCCTTTAGAGTCCTGTATTTACCATCTGACTGAACACTGAACACCACATCTGCATCCAACAGGCACGTCCTGAAGCACCAGGCCCTCGGCCCTGCCAGCCGAGTGTCCCCACACAGACCCACTCTAACGAAACCCTCGAGGAGATTGAAATCTCCATTAACCAAAACCAGTTTTGGGAGGAATAGAATTTCTTCAGATCAAAACAAAATTAAAAAAAACACCTGTCATCACATACACACACGCACAATGCGGTAGAAATTTGGCCCCTCTTCTCCAAAAACACAAAAGTAAAACATTTGCTTGTTTTGTGGATTTTAGAAAAGCATTCGACTCGATCTGGCATGAAGGATTGTTCTATAACATTTTACAAAGTGGTGTAGGGGTAAAACATGATCTAATCAAATCTATTTGGACCAGAAATGTGCAGTAAACATAGATAACAGCAGAACAGAAGACTTCCCTGGAGGGGTGGGGTGGGACAGGGCTGTCGTTACTCTACTCAGTGATTCTATGAGTTAACGTGTTACTGGAACAATCTGCAGCTCCTGGACTCTCCCTTCACACCACGGACGTTGAAGTCCTGCTCTTTGGGGATGACCTGGATCTGCCAGAGCACTTCTGTCACATCTGGGCCCTGACACTTCCAAAAGAAAGCCAGGTCTCAGGCAACCAGACACCTTTTTACCTGAGGAAACACCGCCTGGAGCATTCACTATGTTAGGATTATTTAGGCCTGAAACTCTGATCTTGCACTGAATGCGCTAAAAGAAAAAGCTCGTAGAGCTCTCTGTGCTATCAAAATAAATTTACACAACATGTAAATTCCAATTAGAATCAGGTGCTAAATATTTGACAGTGTATGGATGTGAAGTACGGGGTCCACTCAGTAAACTAGACTACGCTAGATGGGACAAATATCCCACAGAATCCCTGCATGCAGAATTCCTTAGAAATATCCTCAGGGTCCAAAGACAAACACCCACAAAAGCATGCAGGGCAGAATTTAATCAGAATCAGTGTGAGAAAACATATCTGGAACATTGGGACAATCAAAGCAAACTACAATCCAAATTAGAATGTCACTTAACACTCAAAAGAAATGATGAATTGGCACAATATGTCTTCACAGTCAGAGATATAAAGCAGAGACAGATCCTTACCAAATACAGCTGAAGTGACCACAGTCTCGCTATAGAAAAAGGACAATATAAAAAACATGTCTCCCAAGAGAGCAGCGGACCTGTGCTCACTGCACGACTGGTGAGGCCGAAACAGAGATGCACTCTCTAGTTTACTGTCCAAAATATGAAAAACTGAGAAAGCAATATTTTTTTACTATTCTCAAAACAAATACCAAATTTCAGTCTCCTCAAAGACGAGGAGAAATGAAGGCACCTTCTAGAAGGACCAGCTGGGTTAGCTGCTCAGTCTGTAGCAGCCTGCCAGACCCTGAGACAGTGACCCGGACCAACAGTGGGACAACAGACCTGTTTCCTGTAACCACCATGTCCTTCAGTGTTGCTGTGGTAATCCACCAGTTCAACCAGTGGAACCATTCATACGTGTGTGGATGGGACATATGAGCGAACGAATGAATGAGTGAGTGAGAACACACACACACACATACACACACACACACACACATACAGTGGCTGTGATAAGGGTATATGTGACGTCATAGTGTAGGCCAGTGATAATGCCCTCCCCACCCCCCCTCCGCCTCAAACACTCTGACACTCACTGCAAAACAAGGGAACAAGGGACTGGACTGACCTGCTGCATGGCCTCCCATACACACACACACACACACACACACACACACACACACACACACACACACACACACACACACACACACACACACACACACACACACTCCATAAGCCAATCTCCTGGCTTCAAAAACTTCACTAACCAATGGGTCATGCCACCAAGGGGGCGAGGTTAATGGTTTAAAGATGTTTGTCATGGTTTGTCCATGATGTCACAGTCTGCTTCAAGGGGACTAGGAATGACTGAGTACTGGCCAGAGGATTTATCTGAATCCACATCCAGCTGCTGCTGTCCCATAGACTGTAGACAGATGGACGTAGTCTTCTGGTACGAAAAATGACGCCTACACGGAAGTCACTTTTCTTGCAGTACCACAGAGATCCTCTAGGCCTGGCTCCAGAAACACTTTCTCCAATACACTCACTCCGGCTTCAGCAGCTAAAGTTTCCTGTGCCAGCGTGTAATATGGAGATCGATTAGCAAATAATTCCATGATTAATAAGATATCAGAGCTTAAAGAAATGAATGAATGTGGGCAGGTCCATTTAATTGACAGGGAGCCTCACAGAGGAGAGAGAGTCACATTAACTGGACCAGTAGACTGTGTTAACCTGGTTAGTATGGCCACGTCATTCTCTGATATCCATAATGGATCATATGGATCAGGAGGAGATGGGCATGTAGAACATTATGTCCTGTGTCAGGTCATGTGACCCAGGTTTATGCTGCAGTCTTCCGAAACCTGATGAGAGAGTTTCTGAGACGACTGGGGCGTGTATGGAAACGTGGCAGCTCCCTCTGACTCTCTGAGACTGAGCTGCTGCTGTTGTGTGACAATCCAGACATGCCAGGGTCACAGGGTGGCACACACACTCACTCTCCGAACACTCTCACTCTCCGAACACTCTCACTCTCCGAACACTCTCACACACGCTGGCATGGCCAAGTTTAGTTGCGTGCTATCAGCGTCAGCTCCGGTTGGTTTCCCAGATACCTTCCTGCAGCCTGGACGCACCACGCTCCCACGTCCAGGACGGGCCCATTGGTGCAATGGAAAGAGTCTTTGATGATTCACGCTCCCCTCAGCGGTGGGGGGGGGGGATGCTCACAGCTGCAAGGGAGCGGCTGGGGGGAGGTGCCATGGGAGGGGTCCTCCAGGTCCTCAACCACAGAGCAGATCTGCCCTGTCCTTATTGGAGCCAGGGACCAGACATTTCTTTGATAGAGGTAGCTGCCCCCCCCACCTCCACCCCCCCCACCCCTCCCCCACCACCCACCCCCCCCACCCCTCCCCCACCCCCCAACCCCCAACCCCCAACCCTCAACCCCCAACCCCCAACCCCCCCAACCTCCCTTACACTCAACTGAGAATCCACAATTGTCACCAAGGGAAATTGCGGCGCAGGGTGCTAGTGGGTGACAAATAACAATATGTTCCAATCCATGGTTTAAAAACAACGAGTGTCATAGTAGTTTCCAGTGGCACCTGAACGCACCTCCTGTGTGGGACGTTGCGTTTAGGGTGGCATCTGGGCCAAATTTCTACTGCATCCACTTCACTAATTAAGACTTTTCTCTCTGTTCTCAGCTTCTTCAGTTCTCTGATCTATGCACTCTGGGATTTTGATTTTCGACATTTTCTATTCATTGACCAAACAACTGTCCTGCAAATAATCTCTTTGTACCAAAATGTCAACAACTTAGGTTTGGAAGTGTTTGAAGATCTCAAATCAAGCAGCAACCATCAGAGTGAAGTGACCTTGCTGCACAGACAAATCATTCCACTTGTTTCCCCTCAGATTTGTTGTTTTTAATCTTGTTTTTAGGAGTCTAGGAGTTTTTAGGAGAATCAGAGTTCAGTGATGCTGGACTCAAACTGTTCCAGAAAATGAAAAGCTCAGTGGTGCAGAGGGAACATGAATGATCTTTGTAATATTCCTTTAACACTCCTGACAGCTCATCTCAGCAGTCCGATGTGAATGATACTCATGAATCAGACATCCTCTTAATATTCCTGGGAGGGGGGCTCAGGTCTGGGGGGGGGGGTCTGTGCAGCATCAGACCCTGAAACCTCTGTCTTGTCAGTTCTTCTCAAGGCTCCACATGCACAATTAGCTCCCTGTTTAATTAGCATCTCAGTTTGCAATCATACCCCTGAAGGCCCAGAGGATGGGGTGGGGGGGTGATTATGAGAATGAGAGCACTCACACAGTGAAGTGATAGACGAAGCACTTCCAGCCCGACGGCCGCTCAAGGAAGTTGTAGATTCGGCCCTGGAGGACGGCTCGGGTGAGGGGGGGCCGTGGCCCCATGCTGTACACCGACATGCGCACCGACATGCGGGGGTGGGACACGTAGGGGTGGATGTAGACCGGGGGCAGCTCGGTGGGGGTGCTCACCGCCTCCTCCTCCCCTGCCCTGTCCACTGCCGTCCCAGGGCCGTCCTCCGGCTGGACGCTGAACGCTGTCTCTGACAGCTCCAGGTCTGGGGGCCTCCTCTGCAGCCTGGTGGGGGTAGAGCCAGACATCCTGCTTCCTCCTCCGTCAATCTGTGGTCCGGCACTCGTTCAGACCAACGTTCCTGGAGTTGTTTCCACAGAGACAAACGTCTCAACATGCACAAGCTCTGGGTGTCAACCTGACCCCACTGACCTCAGAGCTGGGACTGCAGCTGGTCCCTGCAGACCCGATCCCTCTCTGATCTCAGAGCACAGCAGCCACATGTTGACACAGGTCTGAACACACCCCCGGACCGCCCACCACCCCACCCCCTCAACACAGGCTCCAGATCAGGTTTCACAGGCTGAACACACAGGAAAGCAGCAGCGGTGAGCAACCTTGTGTTCATCTGAACCAAAGTCTGAGCAGACACTGACCCCCCCATGTTCAGTCCTCTCATCGTTTAGTGCTGTGTTTCCTGTCTCGACTCTTCTTTGTTTACTGTCATTATTCACTTACTGCTATTGCTTTTTGATTAACTTGCTGTTTTGTATATATATGTGTGTATAAGTTTTATTGACAGGAAGTCTGAAAACAACAACAACAACAACAACAACAGCAACAAAGACTGATTTTGGACAGATGTTGAACCTGTGGTGTGATACACACTTGCATGCTGGCTTCTCCATATCTGAGTGCTTTGAGTGCTCCTGCAGCTGACTGACTGCGTTGCCTCCTCATTGGAGCCCAGCTGTACCTGTACCTGAACTGGTCTGGGCTGGACCAGCCTCCTGTGAGGCTGGGAGCACCAGGCCACGTCCACAGTAACTAAAGGTGACTTTACATGACTCTATGTAACTGAACATAATTCTGCGTGACTTAACGTGACTGAATGTGACTCTATGTTACTTAATGTGGGCAGCTCTGGGCTCCTGGGATGGAGGAAGCATGGTGAGAGACCGGGGGCAGCAGGGGCAGCCCTCTCTTCTAGAGCCAGGCTGAACCCAGGCTGAACCACATTTGCAGCTCAGTGAGACAAGGTGACCTCCAGGACTGACTCCTTCACTCTTACCTGGCTGGTGGAGGAGGAGGAGGAGGAGGCGCTGGTTTTAATAGGAATTGGGTGGCTGTGTGTGCGTGTGCGTGTGTGTATGTGATGACAGGATCTGTTGCCGGGCAGATATTAAATGCTGCTCTGTCTGAGCTCCTGCTGCTTGCTCTTACCTGGAAGGTCATCAGATCTCCCAGGATTTGATTCTGTGAAGCAAACGTGATGTTTGACTTTGTGAGACCAGCTCAACACGTGGCTGTTCCACTGATCCGCACCATCCTGGTCCAGGAACACCTCCAGCCACTGCTCCAGCCTGGACCCTTAGGAGCCACACAACCTGCTGATAATAACCATGTTTAATTAGTTCTTATAACCTGTGGACTCACCGTTGAGGTGACCACTGGTGGTCTCTGTTAAAGATGGAAAGGAGGAAGAAGAGGAAGGGATGAAGCTGATAGATACAAACCAAACAAGTACCAGTGTCTATTCACTCTCTCTGTCTGTCTCTCTCTGTACATCAAAGAGCCACACACAAGGCAGTCTGTTACTACCATAATAACTTGGGTTTATGTCTGCATGCATTGCCTTGCAGCTTTTTCTCTCTCCCATTCAAATCTGGGACATTATGAGAGACAGTTTTAAGCAGGGACAGGGACTGTCCTACCCACTGTGGCACCAAGAGGGACATACACATACACTCAGTGACTCTGTCTATGACGGTTTCATTAGGAGATGTGACTTTATTGCAGCTTTTTTTCTTTCACTTAAACAAAACTATGGATGTAATCTTTTGGTCTGAAAAGCGAATGTGGAAGTGACTTTACTTGCAGTACCACGGGGATCCACTAGGGCCTGCTCCAATACACACCCATGTACACAAACACTTGTTTTTCCTCCTATTTCACCTAATTTGCCATAATTCCCACAGCTCATGAAGGAAACATGAACAAGAGCCCCCTTCATTGAGGCAGAGCTACTGTCTGCCTCACCTCAGGTCTTTGCTACATACTTTTACATCTTCCAAATTTGTTTGTCATAATTTTTCACATATTTTTCCTCCTCTTACACGTATTTTCCTTGCCTTTTCACTTGCTGTCTTTTTGCTTTTGCTCCAAAAAACTTTGGCACCAAGACACACTTTGTTACAAAAAGCAATTTTCAATCATGAAATGCTCACTCAATACTTTATTTTTACATGACAGTTTCAACAGTAAAAGTTTCACATGCTAGAATCTGATCTGGTGGTCAATCTAAAAATAATTCCATTATTAATCAGTTTAAAGAAATCTGTTTGTCAGTGGTTTCTCTATTTGATTGACACTGACAACCCTTCACCATGTCATGGAGGGGGCGGGGCTTGGGTAAAACTCAACGTGATCCCAGTTCCACAGTTGCTAAAGAGCTTCCCACATCCAGTCTCATGAGAATGACATAAAAATATTCACTGAAGTTAAATGACTTGTAGCATGCTCCAGTAGCAGCGTCTGTGTGAGTGTTTCAGAGTGTCTGACAGGAGGTAATGAGGAATAAAACAGCAGAGCAATTGATTGATCGTCCAAATTGATCGCATTACCTGGCGGGCAAGAAAGAAAACTGCTGTTTCTCAAACATTTAAAGAGCCAAATTGTATGAATGATGTGTTTTCTCCTCAACTGAAGCAGCATCACACACACTCACACACACACACAGAACTGAGACCCTCTCAGAGGTGACAGCTCAGCCACCCTCCCATCACACCTCTGTTGTGTAAGCTGACATGTCCCATTCACTCCTCCTGGCTGTGACTCTGTGTCGTCTTCTGTCCCAGTGAGAGAGATAAACTGTAGCAGAGCTCTGACCTCAAAGCTCAATGTAGAAAGTGTTCATGATCATATCATTTATTTTTATGTGCCTCACTATGAAAATGAAGGGATATCTTACTTTGACACGTGGCATTGAAAGACAAATTTGGCATTGTAATAAAAAAGTTTTGGCACTGAAAATAAAACTGACACTGATTACCAGTGAAAAAAAAAAGTCAATGAAGTCAAGAACAGGGTGTGTGTCCGTGTGTGTTTGTGTGTGCCCCATTTCAAATGTCATAAACAAGAGATGCTGCACATTCACTAATGAGGGACTACAGAAAGCCTCTGGTTGCCATGTCTGAGAGGTGTCTGACAGTCAAGCGAAGGCTGGAGAGACCAGAGACCAGATCGGAGGATCAGCCGAGGACTCCTGAGCTGCCGAGCACGCCTGGAAGACAAGTTGGACCAGGAAAACAAGAAGTTATCTTTGTGTTTTTTCAGAGAGCAGCGGGGGGCGACAGTGTCTCTGGTGGCTGCCGTTGCCACGGTGATTAATTGGCTCATTAACAACCGCACTGGCCAAGCTTTGGCAACTTCCACTGTAATTAGACGATGTGATTATTTTAGGAACTCTGAGTCACCTCCCACACGTCTGATCCCCGCAGCAGGAGTAAAGTCACACTGTTTACATCCATACCACAGTGTGTGTGTGTGTGTGAGTGTGTGTGTGTGTGTGTGTGTGTGTGTGTGTGTGTGTGTGAGTGTGTGTGTGTGTGTGTGTGTGTGTGTGTGTGTGTGTGTGTGTGTGTGTGTGTGTGTGTGTGTTTGTGTGTGCAGCTGCAGCGGGGGCTGTTAAAATCACTTTACAGAAATTAAACTTAAATTTGTGCATTACTTGACCCAACAGCCTGTGGCGACTGCACCTGAGCACCAAAGCCATCATAATCACACACACACACACACACACACACACACACACACACACACACACACACACACACACACCTGGTCTGGTCTACAGCTCCTCTCTGTCTCAGCCTCTCTCAGCTGCTGCTTAACGTCTGTTTTTACATCAGTTTCACAGAATCTTCTCCACATCTCATCCAGCCTCGTCCACTCAGATCCACTCAGATCCACCCAGATCCACTCAGATCCCTGGAGACCTGGAGACTGAGGTGTCCCCATCCACAGTAGAGGGTTCACATGGACTCAGATGGTTGAGCTGGATTCAGTTTAAACATGCTCGGGAGAAAAACACAACAGACCCAAACTTAATGAAATTTCATTGGAGGTGGAATAAACCTTGTTTTAAACCAATAGAAATGTAAAGGGTTGGGTGGATGGGGATTAGGGGTTAGGATTAGTCATAAAGTGGCTGCTGGTCCTCTGTGTTTATTTATTTATTTATTTATATTATATTATATCATATTATATTATATTTAACTTTCAGATCTGGTTTAGATATTTAGATCTGGTACACAAATCAAAAAGTGTAGAGAACAAAATATCTGGAGACGTTGACCATTTCTATGCATGTGTATGAGTGTGTGTGTGTTACACACAAACAGAAGTGAAGATGATGTTTCCGGCCGGAGCCTTGGAGCTGTTAGCGCTACCGTGTGGGTGCATGAAAACATCCTGTCGGATATGTTCACATCACGTGTAAACAATTAGAACTACACGATGGTTGAGAGTGAATTCAGTGGGACTAAATGTGTCCGTGTAAACCCTCAGCCTGACGCAGGCCTGAGTAATGAATGGATAAAAGGAGCAGGGCACAGATCGCACCCTGAGCCTCAGTAAATGTCTTTGTGTTTTCCAAGTAAAGAACGCTGCAGTGGCAGAGCAATAAATGTAGATTTACAGGCCCCACGACACCTCCGGTGTGGAGGGAGCGAGCGTGTGAGCAGCGAACGTGACGGAGGTTGGAGGAGAGGATCTGGACTTCAGGCCTGAGGCCCGAGCTGAGTCCTCCCTCTTCCTCCCTCTTGTTCTCCTCCTCTTCTGAGGAGGAAAGATTTTAGCACTTATCACCAGTCTATGCCACTGGTTATTTCTGAATCAGTTTCCCTGTTGTTCAGACGCCAGAAGTAAAGTGAGATTGTTGCTGTTGTTGTGTCCTGGGGGCCGAGTGAGGGAGAGAGAGAGAGAGAGAGAGGGAGGGAGAGAGGGAGAGGGAGGGAGAGAGTGACAGAGAGAGGGAGGGTGAGAGTGACAGGGAGAGGGAGGGAGATGGATGAGAGAGAGGAAGAGTGAAAGAAATTGATGGGGGAGGGAGGGAGAAAGTCCAATTCAACCCCATGAATTTGAATTGAAAATGAGGTTGTAAATAAGGTTGCAGGGATAGAGGGGGCACGGATGGCACAAAGGAGGTGGGCCAAAATAAAAGCTTTGCAGGTCAACTTTGGCCCGGGGGCCCCATTGGGCAGCTCTGAACCAAAGTGTCCATTTTAAAGAGCTGGAGGTCTGAGATGTCTCAATGTTCTCATTGTTTAGGGTGACCACAAACTGGGACATTCATGGTCTGGCCGTTCTCACAGGAAATGACTGAAGATGAAATGAATGTGAGCCCCTCAGATGTTCACTGGTGACATGTTTCCTACCAGAGCCATGAAGTCCAGTCAAAGGATCAGTCAGATCCACAGAACCCCAACCCTTTACACATTGTGGGAATTATGGCAAATTAGGTTAAAAGAAAACAAGATAATAATAAGATAATAATAATAATAAGTGTAGAGGGAGGGAGATGAGTGAAAAATTATGGAACATAAATCAAATATGTAAGAGCCAAACATCGACAACAAAGGTTGTTGATGCCAGTCAAATCAATTAATCATGGAATTATTTTCAGATAGACCACCAGATCACACTCTGCCTTTGTCTGAAACCACATCCTGTATGGCATGTGCATTTGTTCCTGTGATAATTGATGGGCTTGTTACGCATTCCAGGATTAGAAGTGTTGGAGTAAAACATCTGGTTGCTCATGGTCCAGGGGTCAGAGGACCTTTTTAACAACAAACAGATGTGGAGCTGCTGGGCAGAGGACTAATCTGGTTTAGGTTCTTTCCAAGCAGACTATGGTGCTTGATTTGATGCTGATCTTCTCTGCTATAAACCATTTTATATTCATCATCTTCAACCTCATCGCTATTTAAGAAACAACAAAAACAAGTGAAAAAGGAGGAAAATAAGTGAAAATAGAGGGAGGATTAGCCAAATAAAATGACACAAACACATTTGGAAGGACATGGATCTGAAGGGAGGCAGACAGTAGTTGTGCCTCATCGTTGGTGAGCTCCTTCACATGCTGTCTAATTATGGCAGCTACCAGAAACTGACAGAAACTACACGTGACTCCTCTGGAGAGCTGGAAGATCATTTTGATAGTTTTATTTTGATATTTTGAATTAAGGAGGAAACATGATGCAATTAATGTTATATTCATGAAATTAATCGGAGAGATTATTGTTATGAGATCTGAGATATGGAACGCAGTTAGCGGTCAGGGTGTCATGTGAACTAGAGCCGCTCCATTGTGCTCATATAGCAGTAAACATGACTGAGAGAGTCAGTGTCTCACCAGCCTCTAACTTCAGCCTGAGCAGAGCTACAATAGAAGGGGCTGTGAATCATCTCCATGTTGAACAATGAGCTGCTGTGTGTTCTTCATGGACACAATGGGCACGTTGTCCATCAGGAGACAGAATGGACGAGCCGCCATTCCGCCCCGGGCCAGAGGGGGCGTCACCATAAATAACTGACAAGACGTGAGAGGAGATTTGGATTGCCTGAAAATCTCTTCCATCATCTCAGTCAGCCCAGTCAGCCCAGCCAGCCCAGTCAGCCCAGTCAGCCCAGTCAGGCCAGTCAGGCCTCTGGCTAAAGATGACACGTCAGCAGACTGGGAATCACCAAGTGGTAATCAATCAATCAATCAATCAATCAATCAATCAATCAATCTATCTATCTATCTATCTATCTATCTATCTATCTATCTATCTATCTATCTATCTATAACCCTGGTACCATGTGGTCCTGCTCCATCCCATAATAACCCTGGTACCATGTGGTCCTGCTCCATCCCATAATAACCCTGGTACCATGTGGTCCTGCTCCATCCCATAATAACCCTGGTACCATGTGGTCCTGCTCCATCCCATAATAACCCTGGTACAGTGCGTTCCTGCTCCATCCCATAATAACCCTGGTACCATGTGGTCCTGCTCCATCCCATAATAACCCTGGTACCATGTGGTCCTGGTCCTCCACTCTGAGGAAGATGGATGTCCAGAACATAGTTTTCTTAGATCTTTGAATCAGATGTAGAAACAGTTGAGTCTCCTCCTCTGTCCATCTGGTCTGAAGGGAACTGGTCATGTGACCCCTACGTCAGGTCACGTGACCTGGAGATGTGAACATGTGAAGTGATGTGTTTGGAGGACCAGGTCAGGAGAGGAGCTCTGTTCCAGAGACACCTGAGAGGTGAACCTGGAGCCGTTATCTCCTGTTTTTTTCAGATGTTCAGAGTTTGATGTTTGCTGGCGACACTGTGATGGTGAAACGTTCAGTCTGTGAAACAAAAGAGTCACATCACCGTCCTCATTGTCCTGCTCTCATCTGTGATTTGTCAGACTGAACACGTCCTGCTGCTCTCAACATAAAAGATGCAAAACGCTCCATAAAAACATGATCTTTGCATGTGTTTGTTTGTTTGTTTGTGGGCGTCTGCTCCCCTCTCTGTGTGGGACAGATTGGATTTCTGGAGCCTGGGAGCAGGAGGAGGACCCGGCCTGGACTGCTTGGCTCAGACGGCTGTCAGACTCTGGGCCGGAGCCCAGGCAGCATGCAGCTCCTCAGACCGGCTCCGTGTGGGGCTCTCTGCTCGCCTGTCCTGTCAGGACTGGGAGAGGAGCCAAGGTGGGAAGGAGAGCCCAGCCAGGAGGAGGAGCAGGAGGAGGAGGAGGAGGAGAGCAGGACCACAACAAAGCAAGCAGAGCATAATGTATAATAAATGGTGGGAAACAGAATAGAAACATGAAGCCGGCGGTTCTCACAGAGACAAGACGAGGGCAGCAGACGAATGTTCCATCGTGCTTGGAAGTCAGAGCTCTGAATGACCCCTGAAGCCGGATTTACGACTTGGAAAGTCAGAGAATCCTCGCCACCCCCGAGCTGACAATCCAAGATGGCTGCCCGGAGTGTAAACAGTAGGAGCTCCACTTTCACTTTACTCCTGGACAGATGCCTCATACTTTATTGACAGTATAATGAACGCACTGTGTCCTGCTCTCTACTCCCCTCACCACTTCACCTCCTCTGGTGGGACACGCCTGATGGATAAAAGAGATTTCTTTCCAAACAGAGATCATGAATGATTAATGCAAGAACAATTTATCCTTTTTTTCTGTGGCCTGCGTGACAGCTTCCTGGCCTTGTGGAGCCTTCAGTCTGGAGCAGGTGACAGCATGAATAATTCACCACTACAAGCTCAGCTTTGGCTCGTCCAGATCTGCACAAGCTGCTCCTGGCCTGGAACCTGCCACCATGTCAGGTAACATCACCGAGGGTCTCCAGGCAACATCTCCATGTACTCCACGTGTGGGAGGATGAAGAGAGAAGGAGCAGAGGATGAAGAACCTCTCGCTGCCTCCTCTTCACAGAGAGAAGCTTGCAGGATGTGAATTATGAGTTCACGTTCAGAATCTGCATCTTCCACTTGAAGAGGCTGGGAAACAGTGAGTGATTAGAGCTCAGACAATCTAGAGATTTCATTTTTCTGAGCCGGGGAGGCAAGAAGAAGTTGCTGTGGGGGAGGTTGAAAACAAATAAACAAAAGGAAGCAGATTTGTGAGTTTCTGGGACTCACACAGATGTTGTGATCCCACATGGTGACCTGCGACCTGAGGAGAGCTCTGTCACTCTCATGTTTCATTTCATATGACGCTTTAATACGTTTCCTCTCGTCTGCGTTCTAACACTGACCTTCCTGTGAAGTTCACATCAGTAAGGAAAGTCTGAAGGCTTGTCAGTCAGGATCAAACACCTGGACAACAAACACCTAGACAGCAAACACCTAAACAACTACCAAAACAAACACCTAAACAACAAACACCTAAACAATAAACAGCTGTCACTCTCTCTCAGCTCCTCACTCTCTCTTTCTCTTTCTCTTTCTCTCTCTCTCTCTCTCACACACACACACACACACACACACACACACACACACACACACACACACACACACACACACGTCTTCCTACACCCACTCTGCTCCCTCGCTTCCTCATCCAGCCATGTTCCTGACCAGTCCTAACTGGGACCGCATCCATGTGGTAGGAGTCTCTGGTCTGATTGGAAGTTTAATGAAGTATTAAATGAAGCAGGGTCGGAAGTACAAGGGTGTTTTGTGGGGGGTTGGGGGGGATGACCCCCCCCCCCCCCCCCCCCCCCACCACCACCACCACCACTATCTACATTATTATCACTGGTGTGTTATAACGTCTGCTAATAATCTAACACATTCTCAGAAACAAATCATTTTGGATTTGTTTGTGGACGCATGGATCTCGATGCTGTGCAGTCACATGATTACAGCTCTGCGCCGTCCATTCATCTTCTTATTTCTCTGTAATAACAGCTTTTGACACCCACACCCACTCAAACACACACACACACACACACACAGACATGATTTCACATTTCCTCCCCACACTTCACGTCCGGCCCCACATTAGTGGGCCTCTCAGCCTGGAGCTGGTACATCCCAGTGACGTTTGGAGCGTCTGCTCGTGTGGCTGCGTGTGCATCGTGGCCTCGGCTGGCCCGCGCCTCAGCCGCCCGCGCTCAGCGTCACAGTGACGCTAACACGCGTGTGCTTGGCGGTCGTCTCCAGCAGCTGGGAGCGTCATCAGGTCTGGTCTGAGGAGGCCGCTGGCAGCCTGGGGTTGTGGTGATCTGATGGGTTGTATGCCACAGTTGCTGCTGTCACACACGAGGTGTGTTAAGGTGCCGTTGGAAACTTTTAAGGAGTTCACTCCTAGTAGCGTGTGTGTGTGTGTGTGTGTGTGTGTGTGTGTGTGTGTGTGTGTGTGTGTGTGTGTGTGTGTGTGTGTTTTCCATGCAGTTATTACAGCAGATCACATGCGTGCCTGTGTTCTGCAAACATTGTTTTCTCATACTTGAGCGACTCTTTAAACGTCATATATATTTCATTAAGAGTAGAATGAAGCCAGGGCCTGTTGGTCCACCAAGCCTGACTGTGGCTAATTTATGGAAACTTTGCAGCGTTTTGCAGCGTTTTGCAGCAAGAGACAAGGAGACAAGGTGCCGACTGGAGGCGAGAACCAGTCCAGACATCCATGTCCGACCTGTCTCCAGACCTGCAGCTCTGCTCCACAGACACCTCAGTGAGATGTTACTCATTCTTTCTCTCCCGCTCTCTCTCTCTCTCTCTCTCTCTCTCTCTCTCTCTCTCTCTCTCTCTCTCTCTCTCCTCTCTCTCTCTCTTCTCTCACAATCTTGCCAATCACAGCACTGGAAAAGACCTGACTTCCATTTCAGCCAGCTCCCTTTTCCTCTATATTTTCTCACACCCCATATTCTCTCTTACACACCTTAATACTCTGTCACTCACACCCATACAGTATACTTTCATACACTCAAACATATTCTTCTCTTACATACAAATATATTCACAATGTATATGTGTATGTAGAATACATGTGTGTAAGTGGAAGAGTGAAAACATCTGTGTCTAGTAGAATTTTTGTGTAAGAGAATGAAAATATGTGTGTAAGTAAAATATATGTATATATAAGTAGAATGTATGTGTGTGCAAGCAGAGCGTGTGTGTGAGAGTACATATGTGTATGTACTGTATGTATGAGAGAGACATTTACATTCTACATTTCAAAAACACTATCACCAGAACACTGTAAGGGACAATAAGCAGCACTCACCCAAACAGGTCAGTGCTTTTGGCAACACAGACAATGCAACAATATGTCATTGTTTATTTATTTATTAATATTTGTTTTCGAGACAGAACATACACACAGGACAGATCCAAAGGCAGAGGAAGTGCTGCACACACATCCTGGGGGACAAGATTTACACTGTTTTTTTACCTTGAGGTCAAGGGCGACTGGCTACTGTCTACCAGCCCTGGATTTGACTAGAACTATGGGATGTCTCAGGAAGAGACTTAACGTACAGTTGGGTATAAGAAGCAGCCTTCAGTGAAAACACCTGCCTGTAGCCACTGGATGTTATCGTCTGTCATTCCAGAACCTTCCCTCTTCTTTCGAGGACGGTGCTGCGGTGGCAGCTGATTGCTCTGCTGCTCTGCAGCCTCGGTTCCAGCATCTGAGCTCCAGGAAATGAGACGTGAAGATGATGTAGCATCTGGGACGAAGCCCTGACAGATGCAGGGACAGGACCTAGGTAACCCCCATCCCCTGACAGCCTCCCTCTCTATCCCACGCTGGGAGCTACGGCACAGACGGCCTGGCTGCAGAGGGCGGCTCATAAGGCTTCGTGTTTCCAGCTGAAAACGGAGACGCTGCCGTGGGTTCAGTGAGGAGAGCAGACAGACTGGTGGCATACGCTACCAGAGATGAAGGTTTTCTGAGCAGCAGCTCGGGGAAAACATATCCTAAAAAACACCCGCATGTGTAATTCTCATATTTGAGCCCCGGAGACGTTATTGGCAGCGTGCTGTTTTTTCAGTTTCAGTAGAAACGTTTAGCTCAGGAAACAACTCAACTCAATCAAAACTTCACAATAGACAGATCTGTGTTCACTCAGCCACATTGAGGGAAACTCAACTCCATTTTCACACTAATGTCTTTCAGCTGTGAAAAATAGGAAGGAAAAGAGCAAAATACAAACACAAAAATGCTTTTGTCCTGGTGAGACTTTGAAAGAGTCTCTCACTCCATCTCCATTTTTTACCGTCATGTGTTCTTGTTAAAATGGCATAAAAATAGTACACATATCCACTTTTATCCCTCAATGCTAAGAGCATAACACTTTTACCAACGGGTGAGGGTGGTTACCAACATAACTGCGTCACCATGGCAACCTGGCTGAAGCTGTGAGACTCCATCACTGCCGCTTTGATCTTCTATTATCTCAGACTCTCTCATTCTGTTATATCTGTGATGAATGTTTCACACCCTGCAAAGCTCTGATTGAAATGATTATCATTTTTATTCAACTTTGCGTCCATCATTTATTAACATTGTTAATACATTCATCTAATCTAATCTATTCGTATAATCATCTAATGAGGTGTTCGTCCAGCCCAGTCTCATGGAAAAACGTACCCTGGATATGTTGGTCCACAGGAGTTACAGGAGTTACAATAACAGCCCTTAAATTGTGTAACTGTTACGTTTTTTCTGCCTAATGTTTTCCTAGTGCTTCAGTACTGCTTCAGTACTGCTCTACTTCAGTACTGCTTCAGTACTGCTCTACTTCAGTACTGCTCTACTTCAGGACTGCTTCAGTACTGCTCTACTTCAGTACTGCTCTACTTCAGGACTGCTTCAGTACTGCTCTACTTCAGTACTGCTTCAGTACTGCTCTACTTCAGTACTGCTCTACTTCAGGACTGCTTCAGTACTGCTCTACTTCAGTACTGCTCTACTTCAGGACTGCTTCAGTACTGCTCTACTTCAGGACTGCTTCAGTACTGCTCTACTTCAGTACTGCTCTACTTCAGTACTGCTCTATTACTGCAGTTGCAGCAGGAAAAACCTGAACATCTGAATAAACCTGGAGATGAAGCAGCTCCATGTTAAAACCTCTCAAATGTCACTGAAACATAGCTCCTCTCATGAGCTGGTTCTCAACATGCGTCCATCTAGTAGTTGATCACAAAGTTTGTTGGGAATGTGGCGGTCACATGACCAGATGCACAGAGCAGTTTCTGTGTCTGATTCTGATCTCAGAAAACGATCTTCTGGACGTCCATCTCCCTCAAAGTGGAGTACCGGGACCAAGCCCCACCCCTCTGTGACCTCACCCACTGTTTGGTAAGAGTCCGTGAAGGTCGACTGGCATGATGCTGCCAGCAGAAACCAGAGGGTGGGGGTGGAGACACAACACACCCACTGATACAGACCATCCCTCCTGGCTGTAGAGAATAACACGGCCATAGACCCAGGTGATCTCAGTCTATCCCTCTGATTAAAGTGTTTCTCTCTCCTCTGTGAGGCTCCTGTCTCACCTGTGGTCTCACCTGTGGATGTTATCCACATTTCAGAAACGTCACTTTGATTTAGAGACCCCCTTCTCCTCCTTCCTGCTGAGGACGGGTCGTCTGAGCCGCTGCCATCTTTTCAGGCGGTGACCTCACTTCCTGTCATTTTTCTCCTGAGTTATGGAGGAGATGCTGCAGCAGCCTCGTGCGTCATCATTGCTCTGACAGCAGTGATAAGCAGAGGAATTCATAATGTCCCAGACATCATGTCCTCCTGCAGGAGGCTCTGGGTGGGGCTGCTCCTGGTGCTCCTGCTCCTTCTGATAGCATCAAGTGCATGAAAGCAGTAGCCCATGCACAGTTAACAGAGACAAACACACACAAACACACACATGTAACTCGTTGGAAGGTCGGACAAAGCCCAGCCAGGCTGCAGAGATTCAACAGAAAGACAATTCTGCTTTTATTCACAAATATAGGAACAAAACAACAGAATAAAATAACAACAACAATAGTAATACTACCACTTCTACAACTAATAATAACTAGTAAAACTACTTCTACCACTACTACTCCTCTACCACTCATAATAATAATAATAACAATAATAACAACAACAACAACAACAACAGCAACAATAATAATAATAATAATAATAATAATAATAATAATATTACCACTAGTCCTACTACTTCCACTACTACTACTGCTACGTCTAATAATAATGATATTATTATATTATTAATCTGTATCGTCCAATCTGTATTGGGGCCAGAACCCATGTATGGCATCGATGCATCCAAACACAAATGTTGAAATGTTGACTCCCTTCACTCCCCATCATCCTGACTCTCTCTGAATGTGCAGAGCTGGTGAGAGGAGGATCTGTGGCCCCCCCTCGATGAGGAGTGCCACACATGGACGGGGAGTCGGTGTGGTGCTGGAGGCCAGCCATGCTGGATGCTCACCGCTCGCTCTGCACAGATTCCTCTTTTATCTCAGCCCAAACAGGACAAATTCATTAGGGATGTTGCCTGTATGCTGGTTTCTACATGACTCATCCTCACAATTCAGCTAATGAGAGCGAACTGAGGAGGAGGAGGAGGAGGAGGAGGAGGCGGCGCAGCGGAGCAAGGAGAGCTGTGCTGCGCGATGAAGAGAATATGAAGAGGCAGGTCACGGGGTCACACAGAAGAGCATGAACGTGAGCGTGTCAGGAACATGAATAACAATCACTTCAACAGTAAGCAGCAGCTGGTGAAGGAGAGCCTCATCACCTTGAGTTCTTCTCCTTGAGCCCAGGTATGTAACATCAACCCAGACGCTGTAGGATCATTAGACCACGCCCACACACCTGCCTCAATACCCTCAAGCCCCACCCCTCTCTGAGTTGGTAGGTCACGTTTTGGAAGAAAGGAGCCACCATCTTGAATCTGTGGATCCAGTAGAAACCATATTTGGATGAGAGGGCGGGGCTGGAGAGGAGAGGGGGTGGGGCCAACAAATACTGGTTTTCATCGAGGTAAGAAGTCATTTGCAGTGTATGAATGTGTGAGCTGTAGGAAATGTAGGAAACAGCTATTTTTGTTCCTGGAAGAACCAAATAATAATAATAATAATAATCATAAAAAAATGATGGGATGTCGTAGGGATAGACTTAGAATTGGATTCGGATGTAGAAATACGTTCTTCAGTTGAAACACCTGGGAGTAGAAGGAGTTTTATCCACATAATACAAGCATCAGTGACTTTGTGTGCAACAGAAACAGAAACACAGACGTTGGAGGAACATAATTGTGTTACGTGTGTCACAATCCTGTTCCTCTTGACACCTTATTTGGTGTACTTCTCTCCACCTTTTTACCACACCTCTTTCTGGCCTCAGCCTATCTCTTCTCTCCACCTGCACTCCACACCCTTTCGGTTCTACCAGTCATCTTCACCTTACCACCTTTTAGTGGAATACTTACACACTCCTTGGGTTCTCTCTTTGCCAGATTGTCACCGTTCTCATGCGTTTCATTCCAGCACTCACCTTGTCTCCGATCTCCCGTTGCTGACCTGTTTTGCACCCGACTCCGGTCTCTGTCTCCAGCCCAGGTGAACCGGACCGCCCTTTGATCTCGACCTCCTCCCGTCTGCTCCCCAGCTCCTTGACTAGCTTCAGGCTCCTCGACCACGTTCCCTGTCCCGGCCCTGGTGCTCGATCCGCCTTCTGTCCCTCGACTGTGTGTGGCAGCCGCTACAAGGCGTGAGCTCCTCCCGGCCTGGGCGACCATCCCTCCACCTGTTCCCGGCCTCAGACTCACAACGCCTGACTCCCAGTCTCTCTAATAAATTCCCTGCTAATGCAGACGTGAGCTCCTGTGTTGCATCGGGGTCCTTGCTACAGTCCGTGTTACAGCGTGTGCAGTGGCAGTAAGTCGGGACTAGTTTGTGTGAGCAGCATGTTTCAGCTCTTGACGCATCTCGTTACTCTGTGCAGCATGTCGCCCTCTCAAGTTCTTTGTTTCCAGTGTGTGTGTGTGTGTGTGTGTGTGTGTGTGTGTGTGTGTGTGTGTGTGAGGCAGACCCTCTCTCCACAGTCCCAGGCTGCATCCAGGGACACTCAGCAGGTGACAGAGCTTTAACACCTCTGTCATGTGGTTTCCACTCCTCCCTCCTCCAGTCCAGCCTCAGCTGTGGTGTTGAGGTGGAGCGTGTCAGGCCTGGCTGTCAGGCCTGGATGTGGCGCTGTCCCCCTCCCTGACCGTGGGGGTGTCGGGGGTGTTCAGGGTGTCCAGGAGCCTTATAGCCACCCACTGATGATGCGCCAGGCCACCCAGGGCCGTGACAGAGGTGAACGGAGAGGCTGGGTCAGCGCAGCTCCTTCTCTGAAGCCCACACCAACCACTGCGACATATGGATTCAGACCTGGAACGGTTGGATGGAGAGTTCTGCCTTGTTCTCTGATGTTAATGTAGAAGCTATGAACTCCGGTTTCAAGCTGTTACAATCCTGTTTGTTCTCACTCTGACTGGCTGTCTCTCCTGCCTCTCGGACGACTGATCATGTGACTTTGCTTGTGACTTTACTTAACTCATTTAAGACCTGATCTTGGCTTTCGAGGAAGAGGCGGTGACAATTTTCAGTTTTTGTGTCATTTTATAAACAAACAACAGATTCACTACAGACTGCAAAATCAATAGTTTGTGGCATCGTTCCCATATGTGATTCAGTGTAGCCCCACACTGTTACAACACTAACTTTCAACAGAAAGTAAAACTTTTGGCCACAGAGACTATGCAACAATAAATCATTGTTTATGTATTTGTCAATATTTAC
This sequence comes from Karalla daura, assembly GCA_029224185.1. Taxonomy (NCBI): domain Eukaryota; kingdom Metazoa; phylum Chordata; class Actinopteri; order Chaetodontiformes; family Leiognathidae; genus Karalla; species Karalla daura. The sequence continues at coordinate 874,024 of CM055190.1, forward strand.
TATTTTGAAGGCAGGAAAAACAAAGGGAGGGCGCCAGGAGGCGTCCTTTTCTTTCTTCTCAAGGCCAAGGATGGTGCCCCCCAGCAGATGGCGCTCTTGGTGACGGCCCCAACCTGAGCTACTGAGCGAGGCACTCTGTAACATGGACTCTGAGCGGTCCGGCTGAATGAGGACAGGTGATGTCTCACAGGTGATGAAGACGAGGAGGAAACAGCTTTTCACTGCAGCTCCCTTTAAGAACTATGTGTGTGTGTGTGTGTGTGTGTGTGTGTGTGTGTGTGTGTGTGTGTGTGTGTGTGTGTGTGTGTGTGTGTGTGCTGGGAGCAGGCTGAGCTCTGGATAATTGGAGACGTTGTCCGTACAGGTGAAGCTGGGGTGTGTGACAGGCTGAGAGCTGAGAGGTGACAGCAGCTCTTCATCCTCCGCCCAGGATGAGCAGCTCATTACTGCCACGGCTCGTCAGGGTTTTCATTACTGTCGCTCTCTCCCTTCCACACTCGATGACCGATCCCTCATTTTGGAGAAAGGAGAAAAGGTTTATCGTGGCTGAGAGCAAATCTCAGAGCTGCTTCTTCTTGTGACCCACAGGCACAAACACAGTGTGTGTGTGTGTGTGTGTGTGTGTGTGTGTGTGTGTGTGTGACATCACAAAGCTTCCTGATGGATTTGTCGTTTTCACTGTAAAAAGCATATCTTTTTCAGAATACCTGCAGTAAGGCCACTAAGAGACTAAATTGTCAGGTGTGTGACTGTGAGAGTGCGTGGTGTGTGCCACTGCTCTCCGTCGGAGGCAGTCGTTGGAGGTGTGATGTCTGATCTTCACACCTTCTCCGTGAGTCGAGATGAGCTCCTGTCAGGTCATCGCCCTCAGTCTGACAGCAACCAACAAACACATGGACATGTTGAGTTCACCTGGACATGTTGCACTGTTCCATATTTCAACCATGTGAGGCTCTTTCCCAGAGTTCCCTCGCTCTGGTTGTTTAATTCTCCTTCCTGTGTGAGTTCCTCAGACTTCCCTGAAGCCTCCAGCTTCTGTGTTCAGGTCTATGAAGATCCATTAATCCAGCCAGTTTGTCTAATCATCCTCAGGCCTGGAGCCAGAGCTCAGGACACTGATCCTGAACCTCCCCTGGACGTGTCTTCAGCGTCAAACAGCTCCATCGACCGATCTCCGTCAGAAGATCGGTCTTCATGACCCCAGGTCAGCAGCCGCAGGAAAAGTGATGGTTTTCAGAATAAAAGCCTTTGTGCTGACAGCTGCTGCCGCTTGGATGCTATTATTACATTTTATCTTTGATGTTAGGGTTAGGGTTAGGGTTAGGGTTAGGGTAGGGTTAGGGTTAGGGTTAGGGTTAGGGTTAACCCTCTTTTTTTTCTCACTGATAAGCTGATGCATTTTGCAGAGAAAGAGAGAGAGACGTAAAAAAGCGAAAACATCCATCTTTAAGAAGATGAGATCAGGGAAGTTTGAGATAATTTCTCAAAATGAATCTCAATTTCGTTTAAATCTCAAATTAAAAAATCAATTATTAAATAATTGTTGATTATTTTAGTAGTCAGTTTATAGTTGATCAATTAGTTGTTGCAGCTCTAACAGTGTTTTTATAGTTTATTATATTAATCCTTTAATGAAGCAGAGTCCTCGCTCTCTATGTGACAGTTTGTCCACAATTAGAAGCTTCAATTCTGGAGGCCTGTGTGCCTCAGGCCTGTGTGTGTGTGTGTGTGTGTGTGTGTGTGTGTGTGTGTGTGTGTGTGTGTGTGTGTGTGTGTGTGTGCTGCTGGGAGACAAACAGAACACTTAACCTTGAACACAGCAACGATCAGGCTGACATACAGAGGAGCGTGTGAAAGGAAAAGAAAAAGCCTCGGTGGGTTTTTTAACATGTTCACTGATGTGAGACGTCACTCTTTATCTTTTTTATTTCATGATAGAAAATGACCTTTTTTTTGACGTCCATCTTTCATAGACAGTCTACTGTATGTTTTTGACACAAGCAGGGGCGCAGACAGAAGGGGGGGGGGGGGGGGGCTGAGGCAGCAGCCCCCCCCCCAGACAATCGAGATGATCATGTGATGACAATCATCACACTTTGAGATCAACTTCCAGATGAGCACGTCCTGGGGAGCAGCTCAGGAGAGGAGCGAGACATCTGAGAGGTTTTCTTTACCAGGCTTTACTGACAGATTTAGGTTTTGTACAATCTTCTAGGTGATGGAAACACTCTATGGCCCTAACATTAGGCTACTCACTGTGTTTTCTGTGTTTTCTGTTGTGAAAGGTTGTTGTGTTTTCTGCTTCAGGGCCACCATGCGTTTGACATGATCGACAGCGAGATTATATCAGGTTGAATAATGATGACAGTTGTCAGAACAGAGCTTCACAGAGAATGAATGAAAAGAATTACTGCACAAATATAACAAAAGAAAAATGTCCATATAACAGAGGATACAAGTAGCAGTGATGGAGTCTGGAAAGAGAAATACGATGATCAGAGATCAAAAATCTCCTCTCGACCTCCTCCGGATCAGACCAGAAGACTCCTGCCTAGCTCCAAAACACCAAGGAGGCAACTTGAGCAACTTGTTTTTTTAAAAGGTCACTGCTGAATATTGCATGGAGCCTCCGTCTGCATGTCTGACATTTGTAGCTGTGGAGCCGAGACAATTCCACAAAGAAGAAAAAGCCTCAGAAAAAGGCAAATAACAGAGACTGTGAAGACGGCGTATCTGGTGGAGCTGCAGAGTGTTTGGTGTCAGATAGATGAAGTAACAAGCCGTGGAGATGTCCTCGCCCGCTGCTCGAGCAGGACATGAATGTTCATGTGATGGGAATAACAATGCAGCCGTGGAAGCAGCATGTGTGTGTGTGTGTGTGTTTGTGTGTGCGTGTGTGTGTGTGTGTGTGTGTGTGTGTGTGTGTGTATCCCCGACGGCAGCTCAGGCCATCTAATAGGCGAGGACGATCAGATGTGTCGCCTGCTGTGCTGAGATCAGGAGGAATTAGTGGTGAACGATGTGCTGCATGTCCCAGCCACGGCTGGCTCCTTTACCCTCCGAAAACATTCAACTCAGAACGACGAGAAAATGTTGTGTCAGGGCCTCCCTGCAGTAACTCTGCAGTCACTTTATTTTCCGTGTATCAGTCCATGTAGTCCGTGTATCAGACTGGAAGTGGTGCTCTTTTAACTGGTTTTGCTGGATCTTGATTTCAAGGCAAAAACGTGTGCGCAATGTTATCTATGACCACAAGAGGGCACCGTTCACACCAAACCCTAACCCCAACCCTAAACCTAACCCTTAACCCCACCAACCAAACCCACTTCCCCTACCCCTTACCCTAACCTAACCCCAGCCCAAACCCTAACCCTAACCCTAACCCTAACCCTAATCCTAATCCTAATCCTAACCCTAACCCCAACCCCAGCCCCAACCCTAACCCTAACCCTAACCCTAACCCTAACCCTAACCCCGGTTAAACCAGACTTGGCTGAATATCTACGAAAACCATACGAGCTGGTAATAAAACAATAACAACAATGTACAACATCAACAGACTCTGTTTACATCTGCTCAGGACCCCCTGCACCATGCGGTGTCTGATGGGTAACCATGGAAACTGAGGGACCCCCCCCTCCTCCTTTTTTTCAGGGACAGCTTTGACCGGGGACAGGATGGCGGGTCAGGCTCGTCTGGACACGCTAATAATTACTCGCTTGCTCGTTGTTGGTTGTTGGTTTGTTGGTGGCTGCTAGGACGGTTGCTATGGAAGTTGTCACTTCCGGTTCCAGTCTGGTCCATCTTAGACCCAGACTCAGAGAAACTTCACCTCTTAGCTTGCTTGATGGAACAAAGCCCAGACTAGTCACTATAGACGACATCCATCCAGGAGCCCTCAGGAGACAACATCTGGAGCTACTTCAGACTTCTTGCATGGACACAACCAACTACCTGGCTAATGGTTCTATTGTTAGGTGGTGCTACCCTTAGGTGGTTCCACCCTTAGGTGGCTCTACTGCTGTGGGATTTAATTAGGGAACTTGAAGTGCCCCTAGTGGCATCAGGCTGTTTGGTTTTGGATTCTTATGAAATCCGTCACACACATGCTGCAACTTCACTTGGACTAAATACACATACTTATTTATTCCGTTTGGTTGCACTACATACAGTATTACAATGACAATAAAAACTTTACCTGTTATACAGCGAGTAGTAAGTAGATCCAGCTCAGTCCTGGTGATCATTTGTGCAGTTTTTTTGCAGTGCCTCAGATTCCTGGCATTGACCCTGCAGCTCTGTTATGCTCCCGCTCTGGTTGTTATTCTGTTCTCTCATTTTGGAAGCTGCTGCTGCTTCCCTGTGGTGTGAAGACCCCAGGGACCTGAGCTGGGACCTTCTCCTTCACAGGACCGATTCCACTGTGTCTGGAAGCCCTGCACTCTGTCTCTGCTCCCACATGAGGAACAGTTTCAGAGTGAACGTCTCCCCATAAGAGCCGCCCAGGCTCCAACAGCTCACAATGGTCCTCATGCTTCGCTGACCTCACACACACACACACACACACACACACACACACACACACACACACACACACACACACAAAAACACACACACGTTACCTTTCCTTAACAACATCTGTGCTATAGAGCTAGAGATAATAGATGCAGGAAAAGGTTTATGTTGACAGCACATGAACCTCTGCATTTCTTTATTTGTTACCTTTTCCTGTCTCAATGTAATAATAATAATGATAACAATAATCATTATTATAACAGTTGTAATGACAAGTATAATATTACAATAACTAAAATGTGACAACTATAATAATTGTATTATTTTATGGGGGGGGGGGTATTGACCTACGGGGGGCTGATTCTGTTTTCACTTGGGTAGAAGTTGTGAGGACATGCAGCTGAGCGTCAGTAAATCAAATGCATCTGTGTGTGTGTAGGAAGCCGAGGTGAGCGCGCACACACACACACACACACAAACACACACACACGCACACACACACACCGAGCCACAGGCGGTGAGCGGAGGCGACGTCTGGACGAGCTGATGTTTCCAGATGTGTCCTCCTGAGGGAGATGCTCCAGGTCTGAGGTCAGTGACAGGAGAATCCGGAACATTCCTGTCCAGGCTGCATCAGTCCTGGACAGGTCAGGGGAAAGACGTCCTGACCTGGCACTTTATATTCTCTTATGTCCTCATACTGTGTGTGATGAGCTGGGGTCCAGAACTGCAACAAATCATCAATCAATTGACCCATAAAATAATACACAACTGTCCACTTAAGCATTTGTTTCCAGAGCAATTCTGAGAAATGAATGTGAAAATGCTCTGGTCTCAGAGATTTCTATGACAGTGGACATTTTCTGTTTTCTTCAGGGTGTTATGGTTCTCGTGTTTTGTGCTTTTGCACAAAACACTTTTGGGTTTTTTGTGAAAGGCTGAGATTTGACCTTCAGCGCCACCGCAGACCAGACTGTGACATAGAGTCTGAGTGTGAGTGGCAGGAGAGACGGCAAATCAGAGTGAAGCAAGCAACCAAGAGTCACTGATGGCTATCTGAGCAGAAACAGAGTATTCACAGCTACAAACAGTTTAAAGTTGTAATAATCAAACCCTTCCTTAAGAAACCGTCCCTCGATCCAGGAACTCTAGTGAACTACAGGCTGATCTCTAATCTCATCTTCATCTCAAAAATCCTACAGAGAATCATTACCAACCAGCTCTGTGAACACCTCAATAACAATAGTTTATCTGAGTGCTTCCAGTCTGGTTTTAGAATGAATCCTAGCACTGAGACTGCACTGGTTAAAGTCACTAATGACCTCTTAATGGCGTCTGACCAGGGTCTTGTTTCAGTGCTTGTCTTGTTAGATCTCAGTGCTGCTTTTGATCCAGTTGACCACCAGATCTTACTAAGGAGACTGAATATCAGCTTGGAATCAGAGGCACTGCTTTAGACTGGTTCTGGTCCTATCTTTCAGACCCATATCAGTTTGTTTGTGTCAGTGATAACCAACCTCCACCCACTAAAGTCAGCCACGGGGTTCCACAAGGATCTGTGCTCGGTCCAGTTCTCTTCTCTGTATATATGCTCCCTCTAGGTGATATCATCAGGAGTCACTCTATAGATTTCCACTGTTACGCTGATGACTCTCAGTTATATCTCTCTATCAACCGTCTACAGCAGCTTCAGTCCTGCCTTGATGACATTAAGGCCTGGAGGACCCATCATTTCCTCCTTCTGAACTCTGTAAAAACAGAGTCACTGCTCATAGGTCCAAAACACCTACCTGACTCTATATCTGACGCCATAGCTCTACAAAATAGATCTGCTACTCCCTCTGCCACCACCATAAAGAACCTAGGTGTTAGCTTGGATCCAGACCTGTCTTTTAGCTCCCACGCAAAGTTTATCTCACAGACTGCCTACTTCCACCTCCACAATATCACTAACATGAGGCTCCTCCTCCCTCCATGCAGCAGAACAGCTGGTCCAGCCTCTGTTACCTCCAGGCTGGACTACTGCTCCTCTCTACTGGCTGGATGCTCCAACAGGTGATGAGAACTCTGCAGCTCCTTCAGAACGCGGCAGCTCGTGTCCTGACTAAAACTAGACAGAGATCACATCTCTCCTGTTCTGGCCTCACTACACTGGCTTCCTGTACCATGCAGGATTCAGTTCAAAATCCTCCTCCTTGTCTATAAAGGTCTTCATGGTCTGGCACCCTCTTATATCTCAGACCTGATGAAGCCCTACTGCCCCACTAGGACACTCTGTTCTCTGAATGCAGGCCTACTGGTGGTTCCAAGAATCTCTAAGTCTAGATGTGGAGCCAGAGCCTTCAGCTACCAAGGCCCTCTGCTGTGGAACCATCTCCCAGTCTCAGTCCTGGAGGCAGACACCCTCTCTACCTTCAAGAGGAGGTTACAAACCCTGCTCTTTGACAGAGCCTACACATAGACCTACAATCCTAGATAAGCTGCTCTAGGTTGAGTCTGCCGGGGTCCCCAGCACATTGAGCTCTATCTTCTCTGTTCTCTCTGTGGGTGTGGATTGGGTTCACGTTCCCTCTAGCTTCTCACTTTCTTCTCTCCTCTTGGTCTCTCCCCGGCTGTTCTCCACCTCCTCCTCTTCCTCCTTCTCCTCCTCCACCACTTCTTCCTCTCCTTTCCTATTCCTAACTGTGCAGGACTAACATATGGACCTGGGACTGCGTGAATTGAATTGGAATTGGAAATTTGTACACCTGCACCAGCCTAGCAGTAGCTGTGATAAAATGCTTCAACTCTGCTCTGATGCTCTCTGGACAAAATACTTGATTTCAATGACAATAATTGAGGGTAATGATTGGAACGCCTTATAATTAGATAATAATTATTTAATATTATTTAAGTCTTGAGTCATTGTTGCTGTGCTACAAAAAAATCAGCTTTCCCACTGTGTTTCTATTCTGTGTCTATATGGAAGATTCAAGCTTCGAGTATAGACTTGAACCTGACGTGATGTTTTGGGGGAAAGTAACATTTTAAAGCATTTTTTTCTTTTTCTCCTCAGCAGCTTTTCTCAGTGTCGTGGCTCAGCTCCAGTGTGTGTGTAAGTGCTGCCAATACAATACTAATTATTGATAAAGGATAAATGCACTTCACTCATCCGTGTCAGCCGGTTTTTCCTCAGCTTCCACTGCACCGCTTTCATTACAGAATTGATTTTAAAGTTGCAGTGATTACTCAGGCCACGTCTCTTCATGGGCCCGGGTCCAGAGTGCCGCTCAGACTCAACGTGTGGCTTTACAAGTTCCTCCTGATCCAGACTGAGGTGTATAAACTAAACTGATCCTGTGCTTTAAACCTCCCAGCAAACCAGCTGCTGCGGAGCAGGGACACGTCAGAAATGTTACATTGAAAACATACAGAACTGTTCAAACCCAGTGTTTCTGGGTTTCATTTCAACATAGAGGAAAATATTAGAGATGGACAATGACTTTTCAATAGTCATAGTAGTATTTAAATCATAAAAAACGACATTGATTTGTCCTGGGCTGGGTACAGGGTACTCCCCCAACCTCAGACAACTCTTAAAAAGAAGAAATTTATTTGGGTTCCACTCAGTTCCTGGTCCGCAACAAGGTCTGATCAGGTGCCATAGGAAATATGAGGGGCGTTCAGGTACCATAGTAAATCTGAGAACTCATGATAATGGCAGAAAGTCTGGGGTGGGGGGGCTTCACTCCTCACTTTGCCTGTGGCAGACAGAGAGGAGACCCGTCCGTTTCCTCTCTGACTCTACTGTACTCTACTGGACTCTACTGGACTCTACTGGACTCTACTGGACTCTACTGGACTCTACTGGACTCGGTCTTTGTCTCCTGTCATCTCGGCACAGTTGTCACAATTGTTCATTATTTGCGTGGCACTTCTGGGCTGCCGAGAATTTGTCATACCACGTACCAGGAGGTCGTGTTTATTTCATATCCACAGTTCTCAAAATGCTATTGCACAGAGCCTGAAATCATTTAATAATTAAGAATGTCAATCACACTGACGGTCAGCATGCACCACACACCATGTCGTTCTTAGAGCTTTCAGAGGATGCTGGTCCCTCAGTGTCAGCACTGGATGCTGGGACACTCTCAGCCTTCCAGAACGTTCCACTGTGTGGTGTTAACTCGCTCAGTTGTGCTGCTCTCCTGGTTTCTGCCAAACCTCTGAGCTCAGTGTCAGCACTGTGTGATGGTGGCAGCAGCTTCAGCCATCCTGAGAGCCACAGGAGACTCTGAACACAGAAGGAAACCGTTTGGAGCGCAGAAAAATATATATGAGATGCAAGCACATCAACTACATTACAAACAAAAAGATGCTGCTCGCTCATTGTCTCCGCCCTGTGCTGGCTCAGCCTGGACTCTGATTGGCCGTTCGGTCTAGTTCGCTCAGTAGTTGCGGGCTGCCAGATGCACCGTGGAAAATATTCAAATGAGGACAGGGATCATCACCCTGCAGAGTCAAAGGCAGAGGCAGGTGACATGTACATCCAAGTGATTTTACCCATTGATACGTTTACTTTGACCTAAAGCACAAGGTTTCCCAAGACCCTGTAACCAGTGATCTGATTGAAGGGCAAACAGCCAATCAGGTGCAGTTAGGTGCATCTGAACACTATGGCCTAAATGCCTGGCTGGTGCCTCCCAGTCAAAGTCCTGCTCCTGGAGATGACAGACAGCTCCACTCGTGTTTTTTTTCTGCTTTTATATTGTGGATGAGCATAAAATAAGCACCTCGTAGTATAAAATGTTATTTATTTTAATAGAATTTTCATCTGCCACCCCCCCAACAAGTATTTTAAGAGTTTATGAACACATTATCCTCAGAGCAGACCTGGACTGTGAAAGTAATTAGACAACATAGAGCCCTGGTGAGGTGTAACTCTGCGTTCTGTCCATAAATATCGGGTATTGCTCTGCTGAAAATTGGGAAATGGGTCACTTAAGGCAATAAATTAATCACGTCACTACTTCTGCGATGCTCTTGTGACAGTACAACCTCGGGTCTCGCGCTTATTGAGCTGCCAAAGGGGTGAACAAATGAACGCTGTTACACTGGATGAACTGTTAACATGATTATCTTCAAAGGTTTTGTGAGGAGCAGGAACACACTCCTGCTTTAGTTACATCGAAAACATGTTCACTGAATATTTAATCTGCTCTTTAGATTGTAATATGTTCACAACCCACAGCCATTAAAAGCATTACTATTGTGCCATAGCATAATGTACAAGGAAAGAATAAGATACAGAAAAAATATGTATATTTGAACATATCAATACGTTTAATGACAAACATCTTTTTGTTGGCAAAAAAGAGCACGTACTGTAAGGACCAGCGTGTTGTTCTGATTCAGAGTGTTAATATGCTCACGTCTAATGGAACTGTCACCAAATTAAGGAAACACTTCAGTTATTATGACTAATAGACAATAAAATTCAGACCGAATGACTCAATTGCTCCCCTCTTACAAGTAATGGAGATAAAGGCGACCGTAATGAATGTCGGTCATGGTTTCTTCTAGACAAATGTGCAGAGGAAGCATTAAAGCGCAATTGAATTGAGTGGCAAGATAAACCGTCTGTTTCTGCTCGACACATCTCTGAGGACTCAGACCAAGAACGTGTAAATATTTGAGCATTTGATGCTCCCGTGTCACAGGTGTCAGTTGCTCCTTTGATCCTGTCATTGTGCTTTGAACGTCCATCGATCACTTAAGATGACGACCGACGTTAAGATCATTGTGCGCTTAAAAAAATAGTGATCTCTGCCCGTCTCTCCAAACTAGAGCCCACGTGCACTGTAAACTCGGTTTGCCAGGGGAATCCATCTGCTGCTTTTTGCTGCTGTTGCCTTAATTTGGTCCCAGGTCGTGTTGTGCATGTTAACATACTGATTTAGAACTGCCAATACAAATTTACAGAAATCGGAATATCTGAAATTCAACATTTGACCTTGAAGATTCAGTAAGTAAAAAAAAAGGAAAGAAAAGAAAAACGTTTCGAGTATAGTGTCAAGATGCGTTTACTGCTGTGCAATTTCTATCATGGTGTACGGAGTACACGTCTGCAGTCGGCTGCACTGCTCCAGCTGGCCTGGCCTCCGGGCGGAGCTCACATGATTTTCATGTTGAATTGTACAGGTGCCTCGGTCGGACTGGCCTCCTCGGCCTCCTCTTTGCGCGGCACGTATTCCACCTCTATGCTGGGCTTGGTGTTGTCTTTGCCTCGACTCCAGAGGAACAAAATGACGAGGCAGAACAGAACGACTCCCAAGAAAGAGATAAATCCCATTGTGGTGGCGATGATCAGAGTCTTCACATCGAAGGGGAACGGGACCGAGGCCCGGGTCACGTTGGCGCCCTCGTCGCTCGGCTGGTTGGAGATGAAGGCGAATGTCTTGTTGGGCTGGTGCGGCCAGTTGGGGGAGTAGCTGTGCACAAACAAGTGGGCAGACTTGCTGTCGTTGCCGGCCGCGTTGCTGGCGATGCACAGGTAGGTTCCGTTATCCTGGATCTGAGAATAACGAACCTCCAACGTGCCGTCAGTGGACACAGATAGTCTGGAGCCCACAGTTTTGGTGGTGATGTAATCCTTCTTGGGAGAAAGCCACATTATGACGGGCACCGGGTCCCCCTCGGCCTGACACGTGAAACGAACCGTTGTTCCTTCGTCTACATGACTTTCTTGAACCTTGTAATCCACAATCTTTGATTTCTGGCAGGTGAAGTAGTTTGTAGGGAGTATGTCTGGGAAGTCCTTGAACTCCTTCCCCTGGACGACATCCGGTGACGCACACATGGGCTGCTGCCTGTTGAAGTTGAGCCTCCAGCGCCGGCGGAAAACCCAAAGCAGGCGGCAGTCACAGGCCAGGGGGTTGTCGTACAGTGCCAGCGTCTCCAGGTTGCCCACCGAGTGGAACACTGACTCCTCCAGGGTGCTCAGGCTATTGCCTGACACGTTGAGGACCCGCAGATGGTTGAGACCTCGGAAGGAGTACGGCTCAATGGTGGCCAACCTGCCCCCGGCCAGATGGAAGGCCTGCAGCTTCTGCAGGTTGAACATCTGGTTGCCCTCCACCGTGTGGATGGGGTTGAAGGACAGGTTGAGGAAGCGCAGGTGTCTCAGGTGACCGATGGCCTCGTATGGGATGGACGACAGGTTGCAGTTTGTGACGGACAACGACGTGAGGTTGAGACCGAACAAACACTTGTGCGTCATGGTTTCCAGAGATGGCATGTTGGAGATCTCTAGCACCCGCAGCCGGTAGAGTCTCTTGAAGGAATAATCCCTGATGGCGGTGGTGTTGAGATACCGTAATCTGAGGGACAGCAGGTTGTGCAGGTGGCTCAGGGCGTCTGTGGGAACCGAGGCCAGGTTCCAGCCCTCTATGTTTAGACTCTCCAGGTTGCTCAGGCCATGGAAGGACCTGGGGGAGATGAAGACCAGGTCGTTGTCTCCAACCTCCAGAGCCTTCAAGTTGTACAGTTCCTGGAACATGTAATCGAGCAGTATGACAATCTTGTTCTCGCTGATGTCGAGCTGTGTCAGGTTGGTCATCCCGGTGAACACGCCCAGCTGGATGAGCTTCAGCTGGTTGCTGCGCAGCCCCAGGATGCGCAGGTTCATCAGGTTGCTGAAAGCCCCCGGCTCGATGGACGAGATGGTATTCTCGTTCAGCTGCAGCTCCTCCAGCTGCGGGTAGTTGATGAACTCCTCGGTGGCCAGCGTCCTCAGCCGGTTCTTGCTCAGGTCCAGCAGCCGCGTCTCGGTGGGGATGCCCTCGGGCAGCGCGGCCAGCCGGCGGCGGTGGCACACCACCGAGCGCTCCTGGCCGTTGCAGTCGCAGCGGGACGGGCAGCCGGTGGTGGAGCCGGACAGGACGGTGCCCAGCATCAGGATGAGGATGGGCTGCCAACACGCCACCAGGTAGCTGTGCCTGCCCGCCTCCCCGCACACCATCCTGCTTCTGACCTGCAGACACACAGAGAGCAGGGTGGGAGCAGCGTTACGGCCGGTTCACGGGTTAGCAGTTCCAGCAGTGCAACATCACAGAGAACAGAGACAGACTGCAGGAGAGGAGTTGTGAAAATTGCACATGTCGTTTGTTTGAAAGTGCCCCAATCATGGCCCTATTCAGCCCTTTATTACAGTTTGATTTTGATGACAGACTGAATATCCACCGTGTGTCCATTATTCCAGCTCAACTCACAGAATGAAACAGACTCAAGGAAGTAGAAGAAAGGACCTTTTGGACCTTTTTACCTTTTGGAATACCTATATACTTAAAACTTTATTTTTGAAAATGGTAATGATATTAATGTGTGTGTGTGTGTGTGTGTGTGTGTGTGTGTCTGTGTGTGTGTGTGTGTGTGTGTGTGTGCATATATCTCTATATATATGTCCATTCATCCATCCACCTTCTGGAAGGATACCAAGGCGTTCCCAGGTCAGCAGAGTGACATAGTCACTTGAGCATGTCCTGGGTCTTCCCCTGGGTCTCCTCCCGGTGGGACATGCCCAGAACACCTCCCTAGGGAGGCGTCCAGCAGGCATCCGATACAGGTGCATGAGCCACCTCAGCTGGCTCCTCTGGATGTGGAGGAGCAGCGGCTCTACTCCGAGCTCCTCCCGGGTGACAGAGCTCCTCACCCTATCCCTAGGGGAGCGCCCCGCCACCCTGCGGAGGAAACCCATTTCAGCCGCTTCTATCCTGGATCTCTTTCTTTCGGTCATGACCCAGAGTTCATGACCATAGGTGAGGGTAGGAACGCAGACTGACCAGTAAATCGAGAGCTTCTCCTTTCAGCTCAGATCTTTCTTCACCACGACGGACCGACACAGTGACCGCATCCCTGCAGCCGCTGCACCGATGCGCCTGTCAGTCTCTGCTGAAACTGAGGAATGTAAAGCACTCTGTGCCACAACATGAAAAGTGCTGTACAAATAAATGTGGCTTTGATATGATGTGTAGCTTGGTCCTCTATACAGAGTCTGAAGCACCACTCCCCTTTGTCTCCACACACTCTCATTGTGGTTTCTTTCTTCAGTGTTGATGAGATCAAATGATCAATAAAACATGGTTGTCACACAGTGTCCACCCCCACTGACCCACTGACCTCCGGCTGCTCTAAAGCTAGCAGCAGCAATAGGACTGACATTTGAAGAAGAAGAGGAGTGGTGGGTGGCCAGAGGAGAGAATGCCATCAAAGTCAACCCCGCCCCTTCCGGATCGCTGTTTAGCGCTCTCCGGGGGGTGGCTCATGTCAAAATTGCACAGGGCCCTTTTTGTCTTTTTCGCGTAGGCCTCACCATGGTCAGAAACAGTGCTGAAAACACACACACACACACACACACACACACACACACGCACACACACACACACACACTAACTGACAGCGGTCCGTAACCCTCCGAGCGGCGCTGGATGTAGCAGCACGTCAGAGGATACAGACAAACACACAGAAACACAAATTTTGCGCATCACATCGAAAAACCGGGACATTCTGGGTCCCGGGAGAATGCGAAGGCAACACTAGTCGCCGAAATACTAGGATCTAGTTGACTAGATCTAGTTGACTAGATCTAGTTGTTCACGCCTCGTTCTTCTTCGTGTACTACAAATCTATACACAGGCCTGTCCTGCCCCCTTGTGGTGGCCAACAACATGACAGAGCTCGGAAGAACAGTCGCAGAAGTGGATGCTTGTGCGGGCCTTTAGTGTGTATTGGAGCCAAAGCTTTTTAGAGCCGACCCTAATGGATTTCAGTGGTACTGCAAGTAAAGAGACTTCCACGTTGGCTTCGCTTTTCAGAGCAGAAGATTATGTTCATCAGTTATATACAGTGTGTGACAGGACCAGGTCCTAGAGGAACAGTGACAGCAGCTTTCAGTGCTGTCCTCCTGTCCTCTGTGATCTCCTGCTGTCCATTCAGTCTGTCGCTCGTTACTGTCAAACACACATTCCCTGCGCGCCGTTGTTCAGAGATTCACAGAGGAAAGATAAGAACACGCAGCCACATCTTCAGGGTCAGGTTCTGAACATCTTCAGGTTACATACCAGATACTAAGCCTTAGCGTTGGGGTGAGATTTGAGCAAGAGACGTGCCGCTGATGTGTGTCTGACGCAGAGCGATCTCTGTCTGGTCACGTCAGAACAACTGGGTCACGCGCTGATGTCACCGCTATTAGAAAACGTGTTGTCTAGCGAGAGGAGCGAGGTTCTCTCTGTTGCGCCACTGTGTTCTGACCTTGAGATCTCATCCTGAAGAAAAAACAAACCCAGAAATCCTTAAAGGTCAGGGGGGCAGAGAGAGCCTGCTGCAACTGCTGCGAGTGATTTTCAGGGGTGACACCTGAAAGGACCCCGCATGACAGTGTGTCTGCGTGTGTAAGTGTGTGTGTGTGTGTGTGTGGAGGGGGGGCTCCATCTCCCATGTTTACAGCCGAGTTATCAGCATTAAAGTTACAAAGTCAGTACAACAATGGTGGATCATGCTCTCAGCTGTCAACGAGGATGCTCACCGTTAGCTGCTAACGGTGAGCATCTAAAAGACTCAGATCTAACAAGCCATTGTTGGCACAGTCTGCGTTTTACATCATATATAAAGTGTGAAAACAACACTATGTATGTGACTGATTAAGTGTTAATAAATGGAATATCACAATAGCTTCTACTGTTTACTTAGGGTGGCCATCTTTGATTGTGTCAACTTGGGGGTTTATTTAGCAGATATTTGGATGGTAAAACAGAGTCTTTAAATAATGAACACAATGAAGCTACGAATGGCAAAAAGACTTTGTGCATGTTTTGAGGCGATGTGATGCATTTATGACTGATTAAGAGGTTAAGAAAAATAATGATGACAATGTCTCCTGAAAGCCCTGCCTACGTGTGACTGGTGTTCCCTGCACACAGACTCGTTAGGCCACTCTGTCCTCGTCATCTGTCCATCTCTGCCTTCAAACCGCTAGCATGTCCTGGCACATGGAGCCATGTGCTTGGACGGCTGGCAGGATGCAGAGAGCTGAGCTAACAGTCACAGAACGTCTCCGAGCAGCTGCAGATAAATGAGCCGCACGCTTCAGAGCGCACGTCGCCCCGGGGCTGTTTTATTTATTGTCAAGTACCTTTGTTCTGCGCCATAATGCCAGGAGAACGAATGGGATATTGAATGTGCAAAATAATGCAAATAGTGGAGGAAACATAACCCCAAACTGGCTGTAAAAAGTCACGTTGAGAGTGGAGGACCAGGACCACATGGTACCGGGGTTATTATGGGATGGACCAGGACCACATGGTACCAGGGTTATTATGGGATGGAACAGGACCACATGGTACCGGGGTTATTATGGGATGGAGCAGGACCACATGGTACCGGGGTTATTATGGGATGGAGCAGGACCACATGGTACCAGGGTTATTATGGGATGGAGCAGGACCACATGGTACCTGGGGTTATTATGGGATGGAGCAGGACCACATGGTACCAGGGTTATTATGGGATGGAGCAGGACCACATGGTACCGGGGTTATTATGGGATGGAGCAGGACCACATGGTACCAGGGTTATTATGGGATGGAGCAGGACCACATGGTACCAGGGTTATTATGGGATGGAGCAGGACCACATGGTACCAGGGTTATTATGGGATGGAGCAGGACCACATGGTACCAGGGTTATTGTGGGATGAAGCAGGACCAGCTGGATATTATCCACATTTGAGGAACATCACTTTGACTATGAGAATCTAAAGTACAGCTACTGTCTTTCACTATGAATGAATATTTCTTGGTTCTCTGTTCACAAACTCCCCATCGAGCAGTTTGAAGCTGCGAACGCATGAATCATCACAACACGTCCCTCGACCAATGAAACAATTAAGACTTTTTTTGTTTGGCTTTGATTGAGGTCCGTGTGTTTGGGATTTAATAATGCACCTTTGTGGCCCTGTTTGTAACGCTGAGTCAAATACGTTAAATTAAATCTGAAGTCATTAAAGCTTCTCAGTCTGGAGAGGTGAAGCTGAAAAGTCATTTGGCAGACAAAGTAAATAAATTAAAAAAAGCTGCTGGTACTTTATTTGCAGCGTCTGCACATCAGTCAGAGGAAGCTCCTCAGGATAGCGAGGCATGCGACCATCCGTCAGGATGTGCTCCCACCTCTCACTCAGAGTGATTTTAGCTTCTGTGACAGTTCATAAACGGTTGTTTTCCATAGCGTCTACCTCCGGCTGCTGCTCTCTTCATTACTGAAGCAAACAATCAGCTCGTTAGCAGCCCTCTCTCACACCGTACGCAGCTTTTTTTATGTGGCCAGAAAAAAACATCACAAGCTTCTGCAGCTGAGAAAAGTGAGGAGGGAGGAGGATGGAAAAGAGCTGCAACTGCAGAACAAGGCAGAAACTGTGTGTGGGATAGAGGAGATAAAGAAGTGCTGCCCTGGCTGTTTCTGCTCTCCAGACCAAGAGAAAACAAACAGGTAAACAAGCGTTCAACTGTTGAGAAGAGAGAGAGGAGGAGGGGAGAGGAGAGGAGAGGAGAGGAAGAAATGGGAGGGGAGAGGAGAGGAGAGGAAAAGAGGGGAGGGGAGAGGAGGGGAGAGGAGAGGAAAAGAGGGGAGGGGAGAGGAGAGGAAAGAAGAGGAAGAGAGGGGAGATGAAAGGAGAGGAAGAGAGGAGAGGAGAGGAGAGGAGAGGAGAGGAGAGGAGAGGAGAGGAGAGGAGAGGAGAGGAGAGGAGAGGAGAGGAGAGGGGAGGGGAGGGAAGAGGAGGACAGATGGGGAGGAGAGGAGAGAGGAGAGGAGGACAGGTAAAAGAAGAAGGAAAGGGAGGGGGAGAAGAGAGGGAGGCGGTACTACGGCTGGCTCCAAAACACGCACACTTTCAGTCTTGAAATACTCATTCAATGCATTCAAACATTTTTCTTCACAACTCATCAGTTTCAACAAATTGAAACAAGTTTCTCATGCCAGAGTGTGATCTGGTGGTCCATCTGAAAATGATGTGATTATTAGATAACAGAGCTTGAAGAAATGGAATAATTAGGGGCGTGTCTATTTGACTGACATTGACAACAGGTCAACAGGTGACACAGAGGCCCCGCCCTCTCATCTAAACATGGTTTCTTCTGGCTCCAAAGATTCAAGATGGCAGCAAACTGTGAGCCAAACCAATGGCGGACGTCACTGAGGGGGCGGGGCTCAGATATAGTCCGAACTCCTTTTTATCGCAGAAGACAAGCAAACACACAGAAGCTTCCCCTTACAACACTGGATCATCCATCCATCCATCCATCTTCTTCCGCTTATCCGGGGCCGGGTCGCGGGGGGAGCAGTCTAAGCAGGGACGCCCAGACCTCCCTCTCCCTGGACTCCTCCTCCAGCTCCTCCAGGAGGATCCCGAGGCGTTCCCAGGCCAGCCGGGTGACATAGTCACTCCAGCGTGCCCTGGGTCTTCCCCTGGGTCTCCTCCCGGATGGACATGCCCGGAACACCTCCCCGAGGAATCGGAATCGAATCGGGCATCCGATTCAGATGCCCAAGCCACCTCAGCTGGCTCCTCTGGATGTGGAGGAGCAGTGGCTCTACTCCGAGCTCCTCCCGGTTGACAGAGCTCCTCACCCTATCCCTAGGGGAGCGCCCCGCCACTCTCCGGAGGAAACCCATTTCAGCCGCTTCTATCCGGGATCTCATTCTTTCGGTCATGACCCAGAGTTCATGACCATAGGTGAGGGTAGGAACGTAGATCGACCGGTAAATCGAGAGCTTCGCCTTTTGGCTCAGCTCCTTCTTCACCACGACGGACCGATACAGTGACCGCATTACTGCAGCCGCTGCACCGATCCGCCTGTCGACCTCTCGCTCCATCCTTCCCTCACTCGTGAACAAGACCCCAAGATACTTGAACTCCTCCACCTGAGGCAGGGGCTCTCCACCGACCTGAAGAGGGCATTCCACCTTTCTCCGGTCGACACTGGATCATCTAAGGTGAAAACATGAAACCTTTAAGATGTACATCAGCTCATGTTCACTCTGTCGCCTCCGAACAAAACCACCTGGAGGGCATATGTTGAGAGTCAGACCAACATATCGGTGGAATCTAGCATTCACATGCCAAACAACCGCACAGCATCCAAAAGAGAAAAGATTTATACCAGAATTTTGGGGCATTTTCATTAAGATAAAGGAGACAAAAAAGAAAACCAACTTCCATCTGCGTCTGAGCCGATGTGAGGTAGAGAGGCGTTCACTGGCTCCGCTCTGGAGCCGGTGAAACCGCTCTGGGGGGGACGTGACACGTTTTACTCTCAGCCACTAAAAGAGACGCGTGGCTTGGGCTCCACTAGCTCGCTGACAGAGTGAAGTGAACTCAGAGGGAGCAGAGCCTCGGAGGAAGTCTGTGTCTCTCTGGAAGCTTCCACCCATCTTCCAGAAGCTGCCGGGGGAGAGCAGCCCTGGATCGCCCAGCCATTTCTACCTCCACCTGCTTAATGGAACTGGAAGGAATGGCTCCATTAGGACGTCCAGCCCACCCTCCTCCCTCCCTCCCCAGCTCCTTCTCCACTCTCTGAGCAGAGGAGGAGGAGGAGGAGGAGGAGGAGGAGGAGGAGGAGGACACCGCTCCAGGTAGAGAACAGCTGGTTTCAGTTGTACCACATCAACTCTCTGAGTCTCTGCTGCTGTTTGGATGAATGTAGCGACAGCAACAATCATCAAGATTATGATTATTATTTATGTTTTTGTATTATTATATTATTGTATTGTATACGGTATTATTATATTAATAGAATTGCAACCATATGGTTTAATGTAGTGAAACTATAATTATACATCATAATAATTTTGAAACCATGTTATTAATTACTACTTATTTTTTATGCATTACGTGACTAGTGCTATTGTTGTTATTGTTGTGGAAAAAACATATTGATAGTAATAATTATAATCATCATCACCACAGTGCACAGAAGAGTGTGTGTGTGTGTTCATACATGCACAACAAACACACGAAAACATAACATCACACAAAAAAGCAGGTAAAAACAATCCATCTTAAAATCAATCAATCTGATCAATCAGAGACCAGCAGCTGAACCAGGTGAGACCTCTGTGTTTCCAAACATCTGTACTGAGGCTGAGGCTGGAGGCTGGAAGCTGAGGCTGGAGGCTGGAGGCTGAGGCTGGAGGCTTCAGAGTGAGGCTGATGCTGTACGCTGAGGCAGGAGGCTTAAGAATGAGGCTGGAGGCTGGAGGCTGAGGCTGGAGGCTGCAGAGTGAGTGTGTGCTGGGTGTCTTTTAGATGAAAGAGATGGGTTTGAGATAAAATAATACAATAATTACATTAACACTATATGTCTAACAGTGGTTCATGTGGGTCTCTTCCTCCTCTGGTTTTAAGTCTTACTGACACTCTTAGTAGCTTAGTAACTGGTAAGAGTAGTAAACTACTCTTACCAGTTACTACTCTTTTGCATTACCCAAATCATTTCACCTAAACCTGGAGATAACAGCTCCATGTTAACCTCTCAGATGTCTCTGGAACATAGCTCCTCTCCTGAGCTGGTCCTCCAGACCAGTGCCCCACTGGGGGCCAGTCTGTCTCTACACCTCAGAACCAGTTCCCTTCAGACCAGATGGACAGAGGAGGAGACTCAACTGTTTCTACATCTGATTCAAAGATCTAAGAAAACTATGTTCTGGACGTCCATCTTCCTCAGAGTGGAGGACCAGGACCACATGGTACCAGGGTTATTATGGGATGGAGCAGGACCACATGGTACCAGGGTTATTATGGGATGGAGCAGGACCACATGGTACCAGGGTTATTATGGGATGGAGCAGGACCACATGGTACCAGGGTTATTATGGGATGGAGTAGGACCACATGGTACCAGCGTTATTATGGGATGGAGCAGGACCACATGGTACCAGGGTTATTATGGGATGGAGCAGGAGCACATGGTACCAGGGTTATTATGGGATGGAGCAGGACCACATGGTACCAGGGTTATTATGGGATGGAGCAGGAGCACATGGTACCAGGGTTATTATGGGATGGAGCAGGACCACATGGTACCAGGGTTATTATGGGATGGAGCAGGAGCACATGGTACCAGGGTTATTATGGGATGGAGCAGGACCACATGGTACCAGGGTTATTATGGGATGGAGCAGGACCACATAATGATGGACACTGCTTGTGATGATAATCTCACACACACACACACACAATGAATGAATGGATGGATGAATGGATGGATGGATGGATGGATGGATGGATGAATCTGCAGCTGTTACTATCATGTTATGATTATACTGTCTGACATTATAATCACGTTATCACTATATTGTCTAATGTTCTGATCATGTTGTTACATTGTGTGATGTCTGATCATATTATTGTCTGTTACTAGCTTATTGCCACATTGTCTGTTGTTATCATATTGCCTGACATTACTATCATGTTATTATCATTTTGTCTGTTATGTAGCAAGCCTGAACCACCATTTTTACAATGTTTCAAAAAAAGCATATTCTGAGAAGACTTAATGGAGAGTGATTTAAACGTATGTTCATGTATATTTTGTTCCTGAAGTTGGATCTGGTTTATGGACTATGACTAAAGCTCCCGTAACACCTCTCTCACTTACTCTCAGTGCACCTGGAAACTTTCACCTTGTCTGTCTTAAGTAGGTTTTACACATTTTTTGTTACTTACTGCTCCATCTATACAGTATTTATCACAAACCTTTCCACTGTTTTTGTCATTTAGCATAGATTTTATTCCTCCCAAAGCATTCAAATCTTGCTCTCATGAACAGTGAAAAGATGTAAATGAAATTACAAATCAATAATTGTCTATATCTAATTAGAGTTCAAACTCTTGTGACAGTTAACCAGGGTTATGCAGAATAAAAGGGTTAACACATCATTTCCAATGAAAGTGTGTCCTCTAAAGTTTTAACAACTTATTAATTAAATGTTCGTTTCTTATCCTCTTCATGCACAACAAAAATAAATAAAGCCCTTGATTGTTTCTCAATCTGAATGTTTCATCATGCTGCCTGGATTATGCAGGCCCTGACCTCTGTGAAGCCGGATTAGATTCCTCTGTACAGAGTCCATCTTTTTCATCTGAATTTGACCTCATGCTGTGTCGATTGTGTGAACACACTGACCCTCAAATGTTCGTCCGTCGTTAACATTTTTGGAACATTTTCTACATTTTTCGTATTTGTGAAAAACCTTTCTGACTACTCAGGGCCACTGTAAATACAAATCAAGTCCAAAGTGGTAAAAAAGAAACCCACCTCGTCTCGCAGCTCGAAGCTTTGTATGATAAATCATGACAACAAAGACCAGGGTTGACCGTAACCCTAACCCTAACAAAGATGGGGAGTTCAGGGCCGGCATCCTGACATCGGTCAGAACTGAAGTCTGAAGACAAGCTATCCACCTGTAACGAAGCTGGCAGGAAGACCCAATAGCAAGATTAGAGTCAACAAGGCTTTATTAAAGTACAACACAAATTCCTGGGACCACACGGTCGCCGTAGGACAAAATACTAATTCTAACTACTCTTAAACAGAAATGAGCCTGGGACCCTGGGAAACCCTATCATTGGCCCTCCAGCCAATAGGAGCAAGGCAAGGCAGGCAGACAGGCAGAGAGACAGATAGACAAGGGGAACTCCACTTGCTCGTAAAGGAACTGCGGAACTATCCGGATGGTTTTCAGGATGATATTGGTTCATATCCATAAACTGTTTACACTACTGGAGCCACACATTACAAAAAAGAGACAACTAATAGTTCCTGATAAGATTTAACCCTGGTAAGAAAGCATGACTGATCAAAGGACAACTACCATGATCTTATCTATAGATGTAAAACTTATGTCACTTCACGACTTGATGACATTTTCCCCTTTTCCGGAAATTGAAACTGCATTGTAATGAAACTTCAGCAGCCTACATGTGCCACGTGTCCTTGACCTCTGGCGTTGTCTCATCGGGGGATGTGTGTGAGCGGTTAAAGCAGACAGACCGGGTGGGTAGCCTCTGACACAGCTGGGTGAGGCAGGCCAGTGACAGATCTTTATCGAACACATTTGGAGAAAACACAGAGACGCAGCCCTGAGTCCTGTTGGGTTGGAGACTGTGACAGGAGGACGGTGGAGTTAGCCTGCAGCAGCTTGGATCCGTTTCCACGTCTCTCTATCGCTCTCAGCGAAGCTGCAAAGAGGCTCCTTTCTTCATTAACACCCATTCTTCTTTAAAGTCAAGTAGGATAAGCTGCAAATTACACAAACCTTTATCCTCCTCTCGCCATCAGGGAATATAAGATGTTTAGGCCTGGGATTGAAAAGCAGAGGCTAAATGCCACGCTAAAGGCAATTTCACCTCAGACAAACCTCTTAGTGCCGCTGGCTGGAAGCACAATGGGAGCCTGGGAGATTTCCACAGCAGATCACTCAGCCAATAATCCCCGGCAACAGCGCAAATATGGAGCTGGTCTCTGCAGCGCGCCGCCCTCGCTGCCTTGATCATCTGACGATATCTCAGAAGAGTGTTTCCCACAAACCGGTCAAAGGTCAAGGTCACTGAGACTCCACAGGGATCCTTGTTTGTCTGTCATGCTCATTGTGGCACATCTGTCAGAAGGTTAAAGGTCAAGTTCACTGCCACCAGATCATCATGTGTGACCCCCAGAGTTTAGACATGGTCATTCCGTTCACTTCCTTTGTGGCCTGGACAAGTTATACATATCTTACATGTCTTATGTAACACATATAATACTACAGTTTATAATGATAATAGTCATCACCAGCAGCATCAGTCTTTATCTTTATTTTAACACGTTGTCCCTTCAGATTGGGTCGATCTATCTATCTATCTATCTATCTATCTATCTATCTATCTATCTATCTATCTATCTATCTATCTATCTATCTATCTATCTATCTATCTATCTATCTATCTATCTATCTATCTATCTATCTATCTATCTATCTATCTATGTGAATGTAAGTTTTGGCTTATGTACATGGGTGTACCTTATCTGATCTCCTGTTTCATCTCCACACCTTCAGAGTATCTTCACCTGAGCACATGTTCTGCAGCTGCATCATCTACAGAGTCCACCTCAGACCTGAGCTGTGAGCCTCACATCTGGAAACATCTGCCTCCACCTCTGGGAGAAGAACCTGAGAGGACGACCTCGTCCAGCAGGATGGAGGTAGAGTCAGAACAGTCAGAACAGCAGAGAAGATCTGAGTTCATCTATCACACGTTCCAAACAAGAAATAGTAATGACCAAAGTGTTTATCCTTCTGTCCAACAGGTAGTGTCTGACTGGGATCCATCACACATCTGTCTGGCTTGTCTGTATAAACATTCACATCCCATTTACCCCTGAGTCCAAGCTCCAGTCCCCTGTGACACTACCCACTGATCCACACCATCCATCCTGGCTATAGACCAGCTAAACCAGCTAAACCAGCTAAAAAATGAGTATTTCATGATGAAAGATGAGTGTTGTTGAAAGTAAAGTCACTTCTGTGTTGGCCTTATTTCTCCAACTGGAAGTTTTTCCTAGTCTATAGCTGAATCCCATTTTATGCCACCTGGATTTATTTATCTGTATTTATTTATTTATTATTATTTATCTATTTACACATTTATTCAGATTGATATGCATTCTCCTTGTTCTTATTATTATCATTATCCTTATTGATAAAGACAAAAATAAGAAGAGAGTAATAAGAATGATTGCTGTTGATTTTATTATCATGTATGCAATTGCTACTATTTATTATTCATAATTATTTGTTATTTTGTTCTATGTTGTTGTACTTGCAGCTTGTCACGTTATACATTGATGATTCAAGTTACGTTTGTAAAGATCTATTCTACTTCAGAGGTCGGCTTTCACTCCTTAGTGAAGGGGTAGTTAATAATTCCTGCAGGACGTGAACGCAGCCTGGCTGCCTGACCTCAGGTCCTGTCAGTGCTGCTCTATGTCCAGTCAGTCAGACTACGTATGTTACACACACACATGACAACAATGCTCTGGAGCGTGAGGACAGAGAATAAGAGTTTAAAAGGTGAGAGAGCAGCAAGAAAGCAAAAAGCACTGATTTCTTTCCCAGTTTCCCAGGGATTCTATCTTATTCACTTCACAGGAAATATAGAACCAAACATAAAAGAGGAGGAATGCAGATTCAGCAAATGTGATTATAAAAATGACTGAGATGATTAAAATCAGAGGGTAATTACATTTATAGCACAAATTGGTAGACAGTTGATGGCAGCTTAGGCTGGAGGAGACTGCAGCCGAGCAGCCGAGCGGTCTGTGACCTTCTGAGTAGACGTGGGATGTGAGGATCCGTCTGTCACCTCTCCATCCGCTACATGCTGCACACACACGTGGCCTGACAGCCTTCAGCTCGGTTCCTCTCATCTGTCCTCCTCTCTGTCTCCTCCGTACGCTGCGTCTTCTGTTCTGTGGCAGCGCCTCGACTCCATCTGGATCCGTTTCACAACCCGCCCTGCCTCTCTGTCCGGCTCCTTCCTTCCGTCCTTTCTGGGCCATCACAGATGAACCGTGAGGTGGGGGAGTGCCCTGATTCCACTTGTAAATAATATGGTCTATAATTAGCAGCTGCAATCAAACATGAGGATAATAAAGCAGGAGAGCTGCCAGTGACACCCTGACACAGAGGAGTCGCTGCTCTGAGCCAGCGAGCATCTAAACTTTGATCTGAGTGAAGTTGTGTTCACAGGAGCCTCACTGCTGCTCCTGATCACATTATGACTGATGATCTTATATATTATACTGATGAGGTCATATGTTATACTGATGAGGTCATATGTTATACTGATGAGGTCATATGTTTTACTGATGAGGTCATATGTTATACTGATGAGGTCATATATTATACTGATGAAGTTATACTGTATATTATACTGATGAGGTCATATATTTTATTGCTGAAGTCATATATTATACTGATGATGTATATTATACTGCTGAGGTTATATAATATACTGATGAGGTCATATATTAAATGATGAGGTCATATATTAAATGATGAGGTCATATATTTTATTGCTGAAGTCATATATTATACTGATGATGTATATTATACTGATGAGGTCATATATTAAATGATGAGGTCATATATTAAATGATGAGGTCATATATTAAATGATGAGGTCATATATTTTATTGCTGGGTTATGATGCACACTGTGTGGGCCGGTGGTGACCACCAGCAGCCAGGAGGACACAGGTTTGCATCCCAGACGACATGTGTGTGGAGTCTGCATGTTCTCCTCCAGTCCATGTGTGTTTTTTTGTCTTAATAATTAAATGTGGGGCTTATAGGAAAGGGCGCTCAGGTCTTCATGTTTCTACATAATAATGACTGATTGATCAAATGAAAGGAGCAGAGAGAAGGAAGTATTTTGGGTCAGTTTCTGGACAGAAACATTGAATATTTGCAGCTCAGAATGTGAATGGTCAGGGACACAGGTTTCTTTTGAAGAATGAGCAGAGGTGATCGATGAGCCTCCAGATGGATTAATAGTTGTCTGTGGTGGTTGACACCCGTCACTCTCTGTGGTGCTGAGGCCATCGTGGACGCAGCGTCCACCTCTGTGCCACTCACACATCCAGATGTGGTGGGATGTGTTGCTGAGGGCCGTATCTATCACCACCGCTCATGACATCATCAGCCCTGAGACCTGGAGGGTGCAGGAGCCGGTCCTGGTGTGCTCCTGATGTCCTCCCCTGCTCTCAGCGGCTCCTTGTATTGAACAAGCACAGTTCATTCCTCTAGACCCACTGGCTGATTCCACAGAGGGCCGTGTGGCTGCTGGTTTTTGTTCCAACCAGTCTGACCAGTGTCTGTCTGAAGGAGAGACCAGTTCACTGAGAGTCCAGGCAGCCTCTCGGCCCTCTGCGGAGTCGGCCTCACACCCCTGCTCTAGATCTGCAGCTCGGTAAAAACATTCCAAAAAACGCTCAGTAACTCCTCAGATACGCAGTTCTTCAGCTTTCTGTCATTGAATCAGTTTTAAATAAGAGAGTCGAGTAAATGCAACTCAGCTTTACTGTGTTCAGCTGATTAGAGCTGATTGCTCTAATTAAGTAATGTAGTGAAATCTACTCAACACTTCTCCTGCTCCTGCTCCTCCTCCTCCTCCTACCCCTGCTCCTCCTGCTCCTCCTCTCCCTACTCCTCCTCCTCCTACCCCTGCTCCTCCTGCTCCTCCTGCTCCTCCTGCTCCTCCTCTCCCTACTCCTCCTCCTCCTCCTCCTGCTCCCCCTGCTCCTCCTGCTCCTCCTGCTCCTCCTGCTCCTCCTGCTCCTGCTCCTCCTCCTCCTCCTACCCCTGCTCCTCCTGCTCCTCCTGCTCCTCCTCCTCCTCCTCCTCCTCCTCCTACCCCTGCTCCTCCTGCTCCTCCTCTCCCTACTCCTCCTCCTCCTCCTCCTGCTCCCCCTGCTCCTCCGGGAGGCTGCTGGGGCCGGTGAGGAGGTGTCCAGATTTGTTCTGGTTCATTGATCATTTGGTCGAACTGCAGTAAGTCAGCACAAGATTCTTTCTGGACTGTTTTTTAACTTATGCAATTAATCGATTAGTTGATTTGTTTATAAAATGATTGGAGCTACTGATTGATGGACAATTAAGCAACGGACAATTAATCAATTAATAAAATAACAGCTATTCTGAAAATCGCTTAATTGATTTCAGCATTAAAGAAGAGAAGGATTTAGAGAAATGAGGTCAACATTCTCTAATCTGATCGATTCTATATTCTATATTTTCTGGTTTCTTTAGTTCTCAATGACAGAAATGAACCAAACTGACCATCAAAGGTCATCTGAAGACCTGAGCCTGGCTTTTGTAGGACAGGCGTACTTTCATCTGTGATTTTTTTTGCATCATTTTATAACCCAAACAACGAATTGACAGATTAATCAGTGACATAAACACTCATTTGTTGCAGCCCTAAAAATGATGCAGAATCACTGCCCACGATCGCGTCTTTAAACGTCTTTGTTTTGTCCTCAAATCTACAACTGTTCATTTTCTGTCACAGAAACTAAAGGAACCAGGAAATATTCACTTATCACAGAAGCTGAGAGCAGAGCTCAATGCTCAACTAATCGAATGGTAAATAGTTGGTAAAGAGTTGGTCAACCGACTAGTTGCGGTTAGTTGCAGCTCTACAGAGTAGTGTTTGTGCACAAAGAGGCCTTGAAATGAAACCAAACTTCACATTTGGAGACCAGGACGAAGAGCGCTTGTTGGTGTTTGAGCAGACATCATCCTCATAGAGACACCTCCACTCCTTCACCCTCTGACACTGCCGAGGCTTTGTAGCCAGAGACAAAGCAGAAACCTTCACTGACACACACACACACACACACACACACATAAAGATCCTAATCAACCGTCACAACCTGATTACTACCAAGGCCCCAATTAAGAGCTTTGTGGAGCTGACAGAGCTCGACGTGAAGAGCACAGCCTTCACTCAGGCTGTTGTGGGTGGGGGTGGGGGGGGTCTCTGTTAAACATGGAGAGGCAGAGGAAGAGGAAGAGGAAGAGGAAGAGGAAGAAGAAGAGGAGAGCCCTCCTGATGGAGATGCAAACGTGACAAATATAATTGACTTGACTTGAAAAGAATCACTGAAAGTTGCCGCTCATCCTCCTCATCCTTCTCATCCTCCTCATCCTCCTCATCTTCATCATTCTTCATCGGCCCTCGCCCAGGCTGCACGCCGCCACGCCGCCGCCCATCAGTCAGAGCAGACACCTGCACAGCCGCAGCCTGCACCCCAACCACTCAGCCCACCAGTTTCTGGCATTTGAAGGAACATGAATGTTAATGAGGGCAGATTAGGAAGCGGCAACAGCAGCCAGACACACACACACACACGCGCGCGCGCGCGCACACACACACATGCACATACGCACACGCACATGCACATACGCACACGCACACACGTGCACACAGGCGCACACACACACACACAGACTGTCCTGCTCACGCCTCCTCAGCTGAGGACATGGAGGAGCAGGAGCGGCTCACCTGCATCGTATGCACTGCATGAAAAATACATAAGATGAATAGGGCTCAGCAGAGCCTCCCAACACTGCTCGTCCTACTGTATATGTGTGTTACACACACGCACACACACACACACACACACACACACACACACATGCTGCGGATCCAGGCTGCAATGTAAAAAGCGTCTGCATGACAAAGCACAAAAGACATCCCCGGCAGTCTCCAGTGAGTTATTGTGCTCCTTTTCCTGCTGCTGCCCAAATTTTTGTCCCCGACGTTAATGTGACCCCCCCCACCCATCCACCCCCCCCATCCATCCCCCCACCCCCCGCAGTGAAGCCCCGGCCCCACCACTGCACCACCATAAATCTGCTGCGATGCCTCGGAGCTCGGAGCCACCGTACAGACCGAGTACTCACCAGGACTGTCATGCGGAGAATTCTAATTCAGGCAGCTCCATGTTGCCAAGGAAATTCAAAATGCCTCCGAAAGCATGGAGACAGGAGGGGGGTGGGGGGTGGAGGAGAAGCAGGATGCAGGATTCAAGATGAGCAGGATTCAAACGAGGAGCAGCAGGAGCAGCAGGAGCAGGAGGATGTGAGGAGCGGCGACCGGGGTGCTGTGTGTGGAGGGGGCATCGGAGAGATGCTCCGTCCTCTCCAGATGCTCTAAATCCGGCTGCAGCACTGATAGGCTGACATGTAAACACACGGGCGGCTCGGCTGCCTCACACACGCTCACATGCATGCTGCACAGAGCAGAGGGAGCGGGAGAGGGAGGAGGGAGAGGAGGAGGGAGGAGGGAGAGGAGGAGCTGCAATGCACTGGGAGGAAGAGAGGCACCGAGGCACAGGCTGCAAAGAACAGGCTGCAGCTGCTCAGGCTGCAAAAAAAAAGGCTGAAGCTGAAGCTAAAACTGAACGTATAGCTGAAGCTGAAGCTGAAGGTTTAGTGATACCTGAAGCTGAGGCTGAACCAGAACCTGAAGCTGGAGCTCAGGCTGGAGCTCAGGCTGGAGTTGAAGCTGAGGCTGAAGCTAAGGCTGAAGCTGGAGCTGGAGCTGAAGCTGAAGCTCAGGCTGGAGCTCAGGCTGGAGCTGAAGCTGAAGCTGGAGCTCAGGCTGGAGCTCAGGCTGGAACTGAAGCTGAAGCTCAGGCTGGAGCTCAGGCTGGAGCTCAGGCTGGAGCTGAAGCTGAAGCTCAGGCTGGAGCTCAGGCTGGAGCTCAGGCTTGAACTGAAGCTGAAGCTGGAGCTCAGGCTGGAGCTGAAGCTGAAGCTGGAGCTCAGGCTGAAGCTGAAGCTCAGGCTGGAGCTGAAGCTGAAGCTCAGGCTGGAACTGAAGCTGAAGCTCAGGCTGGAACTGAAGCTGAAGCTCAGGCTGGAGCTCAGGCTGGAGCTGAAGCTGAAGCTGAAGCCCAGGCTGGAACTGAAGCTGAAGCTCAGGCTGGAACTGAAGCTGAAGCTCAGGCTGGAGCTGAAGCTGAAGCTGAAGCCCAGGCTGGAACTGAAGCTGAAGCTCAGGCTGGAGCTGAAGCTGAAGCTCAGGCTGGAGCTCAGGCTGGAGTTGAAGCTGAGGCTGGAGCTAAGGCTGAAGCTGAAGCTGAAGCTGGAGCTGGAGCTGGGGGTGGGGGGGTGGGGGGGTGGGGGGGCTTAACCTGGCTAATGGGCACAGGACAAGGCTGGCACGGGCAGCTGGCGGCGCCCGGGAGCCACACAGTCGGGAGTGTTTACAGGAGATTACGGAGTTGAGGATTTAGAGGAGGAGGAGGAGGAGGAGGAGGAGGAGGAGGAGGAGGAGGATTGGACGTGAAGAGCTTCGGGCCATCAAACAAACCCGGCGACAACAAATATTTAGGTGTGTAAAGAGACGTCCATATTTGTGAAAGTCAAGGGGAGTTCACTGACCTGCTTGTCAGGGCGGGTCTTGCAGGCGTTGACGTCCTGCCGCGTCCAGTCGTTAAATCTGGAGACAAACAGCAGAACACGACGCTGCCGACAGGCCCGGCTCTGCCGCACAGTAAAACACGCGCAGGGAGAAGAATTATTCAGGCACTTTGAGAGGGGGAAGCACTCCAGACCCAATACAACATAAAAAGAAATTTACGACTCATTTCTCCTGACTCGAAGCTAATCTAAAAGAGATGAGTTATGTCCCATGTAAGGAATAAAACCAGATGGACGGTGAGTTTTGAAGAAGTTTGAATGGATGAGTCGGAGGATAAGAGCTGCCGACACACAATTAATGTTTTTTTTCCCCACTTTTAATGCTTCTGTGGTCTGTGCGGCCACTTAGAGGAGATTGGAGCGCTGATTCATGACGTCTGCATTTACATTCAATGGTGCCATGAATTTTCCTGTTTCTGTGGGAGCCGACAAGGCCTTAGAACCATGTGACTGCCGGTCTGTGATTTGTGGAGGGACTTGTGTGGAAAAATGAATGTGTTTGTGTTGTGGTGTTGCAGGATTCAATCCCCAGTCAGGGAGATGTTTGCATTTTAATAAAGAAGCACCGCCTCCTTCAAACTCCAGAGCTCTGTTGCCTAATCGATGTCTTGCACATGTGCAGCAGCTCCTGCTGGGACGTGCTCCTGCTGGAGGGGACTGAGAGCAGCCATTCATCCTGCAGCTGGCATCATGCTTCTGAAGAGTCTCAGCAACTCAGAGTTCTGCAAAGTTCTGCACAGTCTGGACCGAAAACACAACCAAACCATCTGCTAAAAAAACGTCACATCCTGTCTACAATGATGTGTGTGACTAAGAGTCCTGTGACTTCTACCTGGAACAACTGTGACCTGTGACTCATTACCAGTGACTTCTGACTTGTTCCCTGTGACCTGTTACATGTGACCTTTGACCTGTTGCATGTGACCTGTTGAAAGCCTTCTGTATATAACATGTAGCCAGGGAGCATTAAGGAGATGACACTGGACGTTCTGAAACTCACAGCGGACTCATGAAAGAAAGCGTTAACGAAACAGTGTAACAACAAGTGTGCAATAAACTATGGAACTGATTATGATCTAAACAAAATCCAACAAAATAATAATCAGTCACTCTTCATTTTAATTTTCTACAAAAAAATCTCCTTATTTCTGGAACATGTTTATATATTATAGTTGCAAAAGGTTCTTATGCTGTTTGAGAACGATCTCCCAGGTCAATGTATAAGTTTTATATGTAATAGATAACTCCATGAGACAAAAATCCTCATCCTCAATGATGACTTATGGAGTTAAACTAACAGTCTTGCTCATAACTCGTGTTGTTTTGCCACCAGCTGTTTGTGGCATCAACAATAAAGTTAATTAAAACTTTTATTACAAAAACAGTCAAATAAACCTATAAAATTTGAACTTGCCAGAGCTGTGGCATCATGGCATGTGTACCAAACAGGAAATGGTAAAGGGGTCCTTAGTGTGTGAGTTGGTCACAATAATGCCTTTTTTTATTATATTTATAAAACTGCTCTCGGACGAGAAGGTGCTGGCAACACGTTGATCCATGAAAAATAAAATATGTACAATATACATGATATATAGAATATATCTGTAAAATGGTCCAATTAATGTGACTGTCTCTCTCCTCTGAGGCTCCCCTGTCAATCAAATGGACCCGCCCACATTCATTCATTTCTTTAAGCTCTGATATCTCATTAATTATAGAATTATTTGCTAATCGACCTCCATATTACACGCTGGCATGTGAGACTGAGGCCGGAGTGAAAAAAAATGACTGAATGAGTATTTCATGATTGGAAATGGTTGATTGGAAAGTGTTTTTGGAGCCAGGCCTAGAGGATCTCCCTCGTATTGCAAGAAAAGTCACTTCCTCATTGGCTTCATTTTTTGTACCCAAAGTCCAGCTTTTCTAGACAGTATGTTCACGTCCCCACCATCCGATGGTGCTGCCTCCATGTGGTGGGAGGTGGTACTGTAATACGTTTGAGCACAACCTCCTGAAGTCACCATGAGTGAGTGTTCTCCACAATCTGTCCAGAGAGATCACGTACTGGACCAGAGAAGACGGACATGCTAATCTGTCTCAACTGGCACTGTTAGTTAACCGAGAGCTTCTGTTTGGGTTGGATTTGGTTTAGTTATGTTCAGCTGCACTGAAAATGTTTTTATTTGTGGTTTACCCTCTCTGAATGTTCAGAAAAACATATTTTGTTACCTTTTTTGAAAAAGTTTTTTTTCCACCTTAATGAAATCAATTAGTAATTGAAATGAATCAGAGTTGAAAGGGAATTCAAGCGACATCTAAGATAACAAGGAGAAATGCTCCATTCAGCCGTTCCCAGTGTCCTGTGTTTACCTCCAGCGGAGCGTCCGTGTCTCCTCAGGCAGGATGGGTTCAGCCGGACCTTCCTCTGCCTCTGATGCTGCTTAATGATGAAGTCAAGGAGGCTGAATACAACAAAACTCAGACGTGCTCTCATTAAGCTTTAGAGGCAGTCTTTGATGTTCTGAGCCTGGGCTTCCTCAGTCAATATTAGAGCTACCTAAATAAAGCTCTCGCAGCCTCGCACCGTACAGTGTGTGTGTTCCTGCAGCAAAGTGTCGGGGGTTTATTCCTCAAACAAACACGATGGAATCTCATTTAGAGCCACTAACGCCTCAGGAGTACAACCAAGCACTTGGAGTGTAATATCTGGGGCTGTGCTGTCGCTGCCGCCCCTCAACAGACTCGCTCTAGTCGTTGTAGGTCTGACCACTGTCAGCCAGGAGACAAACTCCCTCCGGCTGTCATGCAGTACCCATGTTTTCAGTTTGGTACCTCCTGGTGATCAGAAGCACTGTGGTCCTACTCACGCCACTGCCACGGTTTATTCCTAGCACTTCATGCCACTACCATGTGTTGCTTATTGCTTTCAGTTACCCAAAAACATATGATCAACCATGGTTGTTAATTATAGTAAAACCATGGTTATTTTTCACAAGGGTTTATCAGGCTCAGAACAAACAGAGGACTCGGATGCAGATGAGCAGTATAACCAACTTTATTGAGGGGTTCAAGGAGCTCGGACAATAAACAGGCTATAAAACTCAATATTAAATCATCTCTACTGAACTAAACCTAACTAAAGGGGCAGGTGTGACACTATCAGGGAGAAGAGGTTGCAGACAGAGAAGACACAGGAGGAAGTGCAAGTGACCTAGAAGGAGAGGAGGGCTAGGATTTCAAAATAAAACAGGAAGTGACACATGACAGAAAACCCAGAGGAGACAACCTCACCACGGCGTGACAGCGTTGACCCGAAAATCAGTAGCACTACCCTGTCACAGCGTCAGGGACATTTTCTATTCCCTTAAATTGGAGAAGGTAAGACTGTCTTTCAATGGCTACTCTCATAAATGTGGGGAAATACGGGCTTCTTTTCTGCAACTTTTGAAAAACAGAGACTTTCTTGAGATACAGAGAAACCATCCGTGGTGCCTGCGCCTGTACTTACTCATGACCGATGTTTCTATGTTTTGTTTTCAGGTTGTATATATATATATATATATATATATATATATATATATATAGAGAGAGAGAGAGAGAGAGAGAGAGAGACAGAGAGAGAGAGAGAGAGAGAGAGAGAGAGAGATTTATATGTATATATGGAAAATACAAACTTTTGATGTGATTGTACAAAGAGAGTCACAAACACCTCGTGTTGCGCTCTCAGGCCAAACACTTTTAACCTGTGTGCCGCTCCTCCTCCCCCTCCTCCTCCTCCTCCTCCTCCTCCTCCTCATCTCCCTGATTGGAGATGACATGAAGAAGTCAGCGAGACTCCCGGGGTCCTTCAGGCTCATCAGTGAAGCAGCCGCTCCGCGTCCAGACTCAGGACAAAGCTGCTGCGAGTATTTCAGGAAACACAGCCACATGTCGGCAGCTGCCAGGGAAACCCCTAATGCCACTCAGAACACACACACACACACACACACACACACACACACACACACACACACACACACACACACACACACACACACGTTGAACAGGGCTTAGAGGAGCCTGAGACGCTGTGACACCAGCGGAGCAGGCCCTGACCCACAGCGTGTGGGGAGCAGGGATTCTCACGGCTCAGTTA
Organism: Karalla daura; assembly: GCA_029224185.1. NCBI lineage: Eukaryota > Metazoa > Chordata > Actinopteri > Chaetodontiformes > Leiognathidae > Karalla > Karalla daura. The sequence goes on from CM055190.1 coordinate 908,737, forward strand.
TGGCACGTTGACCTATTTAATGGAATTGCGTATAAATGATGAAGTACGTCAGCTGTGGGTGTCAGACACAGAGAGTAAAATGGGAAATCCCCTCTTTCTGGTTCCTGGGAGACGGAGCAGGATGCTCTGTATCTCTGAGGTCAGAGGTGAACATGCACCAGCTCACAGCTGCTCCTCACTCCTGCCCCCCAGCACCTCCTCCACTCTATTTATTCCACTGGAGTGAAGTGCCCTGGTCAGCCGAGCAGAGGATGAACAAAACAGGAAAAGTTCTTTGGTGTTTGGCAGACGGCAGCATGTTCAGTCTGACCCATCATATGGAACATCACTTGGTCCAAAATGTCTTTTCTTTACAAGGGTCAATGTCTTCAGAGAGTCGGAGCAAGAAAGCTTCCAGCTGTTGGATGATGTCCCTGACGTAGATTGTATGTATCTCTGAAGTCTTCAGATTTAGGATGCTGAGTTTTGACGTCTCAAAGCGATTCTTCATAAGATTGAACCCCATCTAGTGTTTAAATCCTGCATCCCATTTAAACCAACAGGTCTCTGTAGCGCAGGGCTAGGCAACCTGAAATGCTTCACTTAGGAGAATGTGTCCGATTGTCCAAAATGTAAGACACATATATAGTCTAAAGGGGCGGGGCATATCGACCACCGACCAATAGCAGGAAGCTTTCCTGGTCTGAATGTCTAAAGACGAATTGGATGTATACATGACGCGTCAATCTCAGCTTGTTCTCCTTCATTAAGTGGTAACTGGAGCTCCACATCCAGCCTGATCTGAATCACAGGAGGAACCAGAGACTGAGGAAGAACCTGAGGAGGACCCAGCAGATGTAAAGACACTGACATTTCACCAGAAACATCACAGTGGACTCATGGAAATGAGGCCATAGTCGAGGGCTTTGCTTTGAAAAGCAAACAAAGAAGTATCTTGCTGTTATTGAAGGAGCAGGCTCCTTGTCTCCCTGTCCTTTCTCCCACTGCTCCTCCACCTGATCGGCTGCTGTGAGGCTTCTCTGTGAAGACCAGAGGATCTCTCTGCTGCTCCACTCTCTCCTCTCCTCTCCTCTCCTCTCCTCTCCTCTCCTCTCCTCTCCTCTCCTCTCCTCTCCTCTCCTCTCCACTCTCTCCTCTCCTCTCCTCTCCACTCTCTCCTCTCTCTCCTCTCCACTCTCTCCTCTCCTCTCCTCTCCTCTCCTCTCCTCTCCTCTCCTCTCCTCTCCTCTCCTCTCCTCTCCTCTCCTCTCCTCTCCTCTCCTCTCTCTCCTCTCCTCTCCTCTCCTTGTCGGCTTCCGCTGCATCAAAAATTGATTTTCAGATCCCGCTGTTTGTTTTTCGGAGGTGCCCAGCGGGGCCTGTTTGTCCTCTGTATCTCAGATCTCTTAACCTGTCAAATCTCCAGAACTTTTGTGCTGCTTGGTCTGGCTGAGCCGTGACCTCGTGTCCGGATGATTAACTGCATATGAGCGAGTGAACGAGTCCAGCGTAACTCTAGCGTTATCTGACCAGACCACTGTGGCTGTGAGAGGCTTAAATCCTGAATAATGAATAAATGAAAGAATGAATGAATGAAAAAGGAGCATAGAGGAGAAAACTGACTGATCAGATCCCTGCTGATCAGATGAGATGAGGTAACAAGATGTTTCCATAGAGAAGGAAGAAGAGCATCTTTGGTTTCATTTATTCTTTGGGGCTTTATTCCTTCCCAGCTGATCTGAGGTCTGTTATATGACTGTGTTCTATAGATTTAGTTACAAACTACAACTTAGTTAATGAGCTTGAAATCGTGACAAGGTCTTTCATTTCTTCTTTAGAAGATCTTTAAGAAGTCTTAAAAAGGTGATGGAATGAACTTTGCAGTAATCATAAAATTCATTTGGTGAATTCATTCACCGAGGGGATCAGGTGTTTCCTGCTGTACACATGTAAAGCTAAAGATGAAAAGGTAAAAGCCTGTGAAATGCCACTGAAGCAGCTTCTCATGACGTGTCCATCCAGAACACCATTCAGACACACAATTGTTCACATTTCTTTGAATAGAAGGCTGGTTGGTCCAGGTGTGCCTCCACCTGGACCAGTACAGTTACAGACACATCTGCTGATGACGTTGCACAGGACTAATATGTTGTATGTGAACGACTGTATAAAGCAAGGGTCAAAACATCAATATCAAATCAAATAAGCAATACAAAAAGCGAAGGCCTCATTCATGCATCTTAACACAGACAACCCCACAATCAATCGAATTAAATCCAGCAATTAAGCAGTCATTTAATGCCAACATATATTTAAAGGACACATATTCTGCACATGTATTCCTTGGTGTCTAAAAGCAATTTCAGCAACATGCTTTGGTGGGAAGACCCAAAGATTGAGCACTATCAGCTTTTCCACACACCAATGCGTGGTTTCAGTGCCTTTCCCTTTAAATGCGAACGAGCTCTGCATGCTCTGCCCACCTCTTCCTGCTTCACCTGGCCATAGCAGGGGTTGAGTGTGGGAAGAAGCATCTGATGGACAACAAACTGCAGGACAGGCATCCATGTTTGAGCTGGACGACCAGGGGAAGGTGCTTGGCTTTGGTGGACCTCCTCGGTCCAGCAGCCAAGGTCCAGGGAGCCAGGAGGGAGGCTGAAGTCAAAGTGGCTCCTTCAGACACACATTTTCTCACTATGACAGATTACTAAACATTGACTTAGTGGTCGGAACTTCTGAAGGGGTCACAGGCACTCTGGATATGCAAACAAACATCAAAGCAATGAAAAAGTGAGTTTGGCATAATGTATGTGGCCATTAATATGGAAGCTATGAATGCTGGTTCCATCATAGCCAGATGTTCACCTGTAAAGGGGATAGTGTTGGATAGTGTTCTACTGTACCTGTGATGTTCCACCCTCTCATGTTAGATGTTACACGTCCACAGTGGTTGCTCGTAATTACGAACAGGCTGCATCCAGAATCTTCCAGAAAAAAAAGACAGAAAGAGCCAGAGCCAAATGTGTGTGATGGGTTTGTAGCGGGTTGAACCAAGAGGAGGAACACGGAGAACACGCAGAAGCAGGTTTCGCTCGGTTGTCCTTGATTCTCTGTGTGGGAGCGCTGATAGGAATCACAAGGACGGGCCTCGCAGGACTGTGTCAGTCGGGCTGAAGAAACAGCCACAGATACGCCGCTCAATTATTCAGCTTCTGACAGATGGTGACGGAGAATGTGTGAAGAATGCCACCGATGCAGCTCTGGATGAGGAGACAATGGGTGATTGGCAGCCAGACCTGTCAGCAGCAACGAGGCTAATGTTTAATTAACCGCGCGAGGAGCGCCGGTTTGTAGGGACGAGATCAGAACCAGAACAGGATGTTTCCAGTTTCTCTCAGCAGCCGCCGAAAGTCTGTGCTACTGCTCCCATGAAGAGGTTTGTCTCCCAAAACGTTGTTGGATTCTCATTTTTGGATTGAGACTGAGACTTTTGATCCTGGCCTGCACATTGACTGAAGGATGTATGAAAGTATCACAGGAAGAGTAAGAAATACTCTGATACAAGTCCCATCCTGCGTGTCAGTGCCTTAATGCAGGTGATCACCTGATCTCTACAAACTGTCTCAACTCATCATGGGACGTTTGGTGTGATGATGATGTGTCATGTGATGGATGAAATAAAGTTACAGATAAATCATTTTTCTTGTGGTCAGTAGTTTCAACATTCAACAGACAACGCGACAATGCAGCAACGAAAACCTTCCAGCACTCACGCCAGCGACTATTTCAACTACAGTTCCACTGAAGTTCTACTCAGACTGCTGGATCTCAGTCTGCTCCAGTTTTATTTCTTATTATGAACCATTTATATCCTGGAGGCCAAGGGTGAGTGGCGGGGCCCCTCCAGCAGGTGGCGCCTGTGCTAAGAGCTGGTCCTGGGTCTGTCCATGCAGCAGTGTTTCACTGGACCAGATTTCTTGACTTTATATTGCTGTTGCTTGATTTAAGATTACATTGTAAAGTTGAATACTTAAGATAAGAAATGAACTCTTCAAACAAGTTAATTTATCCAATTGAATCTAGAACCAAATAATGTGCAGCAGAATCTGCTGTCAAAATAAAAAAGTCAAAATAAATCCACATTTTGTGGTAGACTTGCATCCATCGCTGTGAGGATGCAGTTATCTTCTTAAGGTCAGAGTCAGTGCCTGCATGTATCTCATCACTGCCTGCGATGCATCCAACCGTGCTGCCATTATACAGATGTATGTACAATGACCGGATAATAATCATGATAACAAGTCATTTCAACCCTCTCATTGACCACAGTGCTCACATTTGTCATACTTGCACATCATCGTTTATATTGGTTAATTTGTTGGACAGGATATTGGATTTTTATTTTCATCTTTTTTTCTGTCTTGTTGGATTTCTCCTGCCCTGCCAGATTTTTATTACTTCATTACTTCTAATTTGCGCTATTTGATTATTTATTATGTTTATTTATTGGATCCAAATTTGGTTTCATTCTTATGTGAGACATGCAGACTGGAATGACAATAAAAACCATTTCTGCATCGTTAATGTCCTCGTTTTTCCAGGTTTTCAGGTTTCTTGTCTGACTTGTTGTTTTCAGTGAGCGAGCTGAGTCTGACTGGAGGAGCCAGTGTTGTTGTTGGTCTGCGGTCCAGCTTGTGAGGCAGACCTTCAGACCTACAGATTCAACTGCTTTACCGCTGTTCAGAGCGCCAATGAGCAGAGGGCGCCACCGTGTGGTGCAGCGTGGACACTACACTGCCACGCTTCTCTCGGTTGGTTTCTTGCTGTTGGTTCAAAGATAATCGTGGACTTTGTGGGTGATGATATTAGTTATATAACTTATTTAAATCTTAAATGATTCACAAATCTTTGAAAAACAAATAAAAATAGAACCAAGAGCACACAGACACACAGCTGACACCAATACAATGATGATATTAGTTACATCATTTTGTTTACAGATTAAGTGATGACAGGATGACAAATAATGATTATGAAAACAACATTCAAGCGACACTGCGTTGCTTTATGTACTCTGGCGACCTCTGCAGCCGCACACTCCAAGGATCTTCAGCTGAGGATGTTTATTTCAGGGTGTAACCGTGGGACAGAGAGCGATCAGACACCCTGCTGTGGAGCGGTGTGGCTACCTGAGCCTGCTCCTCTCTCCATGCTCTGGCTCTGCACTGAGGGAGCAGGAGCGGGACGGAGAACCAACACCTGGCCCCAAAACCACCGAGCACAGACCTGATGGAGCTCAGAACGTGTGTAATCCTGTGAGCTGTGAACCGTGGCAGCCTCACACCATTTCCTGTGACCTTGATTGTTGCTGGAGAGTCGAGGATGACTTTGGTGATTTTCCACGTTTTTCTCTCTCCATGTGAAGTGAATCTGGAGCACAGTCTTTATGTGGCGCTCAGACTAGCAGTCCTACCACAGGCACATGGAGCTGCAGTAAATGTAGAGTAGAAGAGAGGCTGATCATCTGTTTTCCTCCAAGGAGAACCTCTTAATGATCTTTCCCAACTGGCACAGCATTGTCTGTTTAATGATGCTTCATGTGTAAACGCCCAGATCTACTTGCACAATCCCAGGACGCTCCTGTGTGAGATAGAGAAGAACAAAGGGAAGGGATACGGTGTGTGTAAATTCTGTCTCATGCTCAGACTACAGTCAGGTACAAACACAACAGGCCTCAAGTTCATGATGAGATCTGTAATCTAGCAACAGCTCCAGGAAGACTCCAGCAGTTTATATTTTCTCCTCAGAATGTTTTTCATGTGTAAATCATGTTGAGTCATCATGTGAGTGCTGAAACTCCCTCTGCAGGAAGAAGAAGACATCACCATGACCTCTCTCTAAAGGTCTGATCCTGAGGATGAAGATGTTTCTACATCTGAAAATGAAGCACAGACACATATGATGCAGCAGCCATTAACCAGGCCTCATCACTGTACTGTTTGCTATAGCTATAAAGTTAAGCTGTAGAGGTATTGTACAGTTATGTCTCTGAACCATGTGTGCTCTCTGCTTACATGGTGCCCAGTGAGAATGGAGAAAAACATGTTGGCCAGTGTTTTAAGAGACAGGAAAACCAACAGGGATGTGTTGTGGAACCAGGCTCTACCTGCTGGGCCATGAGTAGAGCCACAGGCAGCTTCAGCCCAGTCTGGACCCACAAACACACCCATTCAAACCTCCATCCATCCATCTTTCAGAAACCAGGCAGAACAGAGGAAACAGAGGAAAGTTAGTGAAGCTGAACTACTATCTATATTACTATATTACTTCAATCTCTATTAGTATTAATATCATTAATTGTAGTATTTAGCTGTCATTTATACATTTGCATTTTTTCAGTATTTTAATATTTGTGTAGTTTAGTTATTGCATTCACATGGTTATTTCTATTATTTCTATAATTCCTCCAATGATGTCACTGAGCCACACGTCTCTGTCCCAACCAAAAACTGGATCTGCGGCCGAGGCTTGGCGCTCTGTGCAGCCCACATGATACATCCACCGTCCCATCTGGAACAGAGACCAGCACACAACACAGACTGGTTCATGGTCCCGTGTCACTGATGGGAGTGACTCTACCATCTCTAGCTCTATTCTGTCCTTGATGTGGAAGCAAGTCGTATGTGCCAGTGAGCAGGGCTACATAGGAATGAATGGGCCGCCAGGTTTGGTCCAGTATCCAGTTATTATTATACATCCATGGTTGGCCACAATAATGCCTGTTGTATTGTATTTTTAGAAAAATCTGACAGTGTTAGCATAAGCTCTGGACATGACTTAAATCACTGATGAAGTACATGAAAATGTTTCTTCAATAGTAAACTTTTATACAGTTTGAATAAATATTTCCAATACTTTATTACAATAGCTGTGATTATTTTACTTTAAGCAGTTATTAAAGTATTTTGAAATTATGAAAACTGCTCTCGGATGAGAAGGTGCTGGCAACACACTGAGCCATGAAAAATAAAATGTGTGACCTTGAATTCATATTTTATAGTACAAATCTGTAATTGTTCTTTAACTGAAGATTATTATGTGACATATTTTATAAACGTTTTTATCCACACAAGGCGTTTTGTCCCTCGGACATGTTTTGTCCCTCATCTGAAGAATCAGTGTGTTACTTTCTCTACTTTCAATCACCATCATGGTCACACAGTCACTCTACACTCAAGTTGATTCTGTTGCCGTGGCAACCGTGGTTATGTTGAGCAGCTGCTGCTGCAGCAATAGTACTAGAACAGTACTAGTATTAGTACTGTTCTAGTACTAGTACAGGACTAGTACTAGTAGGACTAGTACTAGTCCTACTAGTACTAGTACTAGTAGGACTAGTAGGTACCTGCTAGTACTAGTACAGGACTAGTACTAGTAGGACTAGTACTAGTAGGACTAGTACTAGTCCTACTAGTACTAGAACAGTACTAGTACTAGTACTGTTCTAGTACTAGTACAGGACTAGTACTAGTATTAGTACTGGTAGGACTAGTCCTACTAGTACTAATACTAGTATTTAGTCCTACTAGTACTAGTAGGACTAGTACGAGCAGGCCGAATCATTTCTCCACATTTTTCACAGTATAACTCAGCAGCATGACAATCTCTAAATTTCCCGAGGGGAATTCTCTAGTTATGCTGGTTGTCTATTTTTTCTCTTTCAGCCCCAAGGACATAAAAGAAGAATCCATTATTATTATTATGCCACAGTTTCACTGAGAAACACTGTCTGAGAGCACACACACACACACACACACACACACACACACACACACACACACACACACACACACACACACACACACACACTCACACTCACACTCACACACACACACACACACACACACACACACACACACACACACACACACACACACACACACACACACACACATACACACACACACCTCCTCTGTGGACTACAGAGCATAAAGGACAATACACATGCAATGGATGGTGATAAGATTTTTAACAGAATCACAACAATGGTATTAGTAAAATGATAGTTAAAGTAATAAAAGTTGTAAAAAGTTTTAAAAAGAGGGGAGCACTCAGGGCCTTCCAGACCTTTCAGGGAGACAGAAATTGATAAAAAAAAAATCATATGATATGACATGTTTAATACATTCTTAAGTTAGGGCTCCTGTGAAGTTCACATCACTACTGAAACGGTTACTAGTCTAAAACACGTCGGCCAACCAGAATCATCAGTCTAGAGCACGACTCAGTCAGCTGCTCTCTGATTGGTCAGGACTTCAGGCGTCTGGAGAAGCCTCAGCCTGTTGGTGTTCGAGTGAAGAGTGAAGATGAAGCTTGAGGGCGGGACAGGTTTGACGTCGTGACAGCGTCACAGCCACGACATGTTCAAGCCTCGTCACAAAACCCGGAGCAAAAAACAGTGTGTGTGTGTGTGTGTGTGTGTAGGGAATTTAGGCAGGAAGAGGTAGGAAGATGGGCTTTGGTCCTTGTTATGTTGTTTCATTGCTAGAGCAGGTCGGTCTAACTGTGCTGCTGGGGTTTGGACAGACTCGATGAGTTACAAGGTCTTTTACACCTGCATCTATCTGCCTAAATTCACCAACCATGACTTTGTGTATACACACACACACACACACACACACACACACACACACAGACACACACACACACACACACCAGGTGTGTTTTTGTTTCTATTGGAGAACAGATTAATAAGCAATACAGACTGTGAAGATGATGAAAGATCAGGAGCTGTTTTTATTCTCCATCACAGAAATGTTTATGTGACCATGAGCAGCATTTCTTTGTCACAGGGGTGCCCCAAGGGTCAGTACTGGACCCCTCCTCTTTGCAGATACTCCACCTCCCTGGGCCCCGTCATCCATTCGCTTGGCCTCTCTTACCATTGCTATGCAGATGACAGCCAGCTCTACCTGTCCCTCCCTCCTGTCGACCCTACTGTGTCAGGGCGGATCTCCGCTTGTCTCTCTGACATCACAGTGGATGATGGATCACCATCTCCAACTCAACCTCTCTAAGACTGAAGTCTTAGTGATTCCTGCCAACCAACCACTCCTCCACAACATTGACATACAAACTGGCTCTTCTTCCTTCTGCACAGTTAGAACAGCAAGAAACCTGGGAACCTCCTTCACAGAGCACACTGCAGAGGTCTCCTGGGCATGTCGCTTTCCTCTGTACAACATTGGTAAAATCAGACTGTTCCTGACTCAATACGCAACCCAACTCCTACTCCTCCCTCTCTCTGGCCTTGTGTGCCACAAAACCTCTACAGATGGTGCAGAATGCTGCTGCACACCTTCTGATAGACCTCCACTGGCTACCAGTAGCTTCTGATGGACATCCACTGGCTACCAGTAGCTTCTGATAGACCTCCACTGGCTACCAGTAGCTTCTGATAGACCTCCACTGGCTACCAGTAGCTTCTGATAGACCTCCACTGGCTACCAGTAGCTTCTGATGGACATCCACTGGCTACCAGTAGCTTCTGATAGACCTCCACTGGTTACCAGTAGCTTCTGATAGACCTCCATTGGATACCAGTAGCTTCTGATAGACCTCCACTGGCAACCAGTAGCTTCTGATGGACATCCACTGGCTACCAGTAGCTTCTGATGGACCTCCACTGGCTACCAGTAGCTTCTGATAAACTTTCACTGGCTACCAGGAGCAGCCAGAGTGACCTCTGGGTCTGCTCCCTCTCACCTGAGCTCCTTCATCCAGGTCTATGCTCCCTCTCACCTGAGCTCCTTTATCCAGGTCTATGCTCCCTCTCACCTGAGCTCCTTCATCCAGGTCTATGCTCCCTCTCACCTGAGCTCCTTCATCCAGGTCTATGCTCCCTCTCTAGCATCACTCTCCTCTCTAGAACGTCGTCTTGCTCTGCCATCCCTTCGCTCAAACCAGTCCCAGTCCAGACTGTTTGTCTTTGTGGTCTCTAGGTGGTGGAACAAACTCCCAAACACTTCAAGAATCTCCCGAAGACTCTCCTCTTCTAAGAGCAGACAGTGCTCTACCTCCTCTAACATGAAAAAACAAACAAAACATTTCTGTCCTGTCTTTCTAATAAACCCTTATCTTATCTATCTCATCACCTCTTGTTGCACTGTAAGCACTTATATTGTCCCTCAACTGTAAGTCGCTTTGGATAAAAGCGTCTGCCACATGAGGAAATGTAAATATTCTGAATGCAGCCGCCTCCACCTGTGCAGGAGCAGCAGAAAATTAAAACCTGGCAACATTTCACCTGTGAACAGAACAAGGAGATTGGGAACTTCCAATTCTGAACATATCTGGCTATTAAAGTTCATTAAAGATGTTTTGGGCCATTGAGATGATTGAGACTCCCACATTAGCCCGACTAATCGTCTGTCATTAGCAGCTGGTAGGACTCATTTACCTCCCGTAACCTCAGAGCCAACAGCAGCTCTGCCGCAGGCTGCACAAAGATGGATAGAGACTGAGATCACCGTCACTCTCTGATGTTCTGTTGTAGAAGGAGAAGTCTACAAATGAAGTTGGCCAGGACGTGGTTCTCAGCAGCCTCTGGGAACCTACTATTCCAATGCTCCTGACGGAGACACGATCCTGTACTCACTCACACAGCTGGCCAACTTCCCAGAGCAAACATGTTTTTGTCTCAGGTGTCTCTGGTCGTCCTGTCCTGACACACTCCACCTCGTCAGAGAAACATTCTGGAGCCTTGTGGTGGGATTGTTTCATCGCTCTGAAGAAGCCCAAAAAAAAGCTAAAAAAAAGAGCTAAATTCATCAAATTCACTCAATTGTCATAATTACCAGAGATATCTTGAGCCCTTGCATGAATCTGAAATATTAAGATCCTAATAAAACATTCAACATTTCGTAGTTTTGATTAGAGCTGAGTTTGATGGAAAGATTTGTGCAGAAATAGTTGAATGAAATATTTATTTGTACTGTTACAGCTGCTACTCGATGTTTTCATCCCCAACAGTAAATTTGGGTGTTATTATACACAGTGTGTTATTGACAAACAATTTTTTAAATCAAATTTCATAAATGTACATACAAATAAGTTTCTTTATCGAAATCTGATGCAATAAAGTGGAAGTTATGGCTAAATTAGAGTGAAAAATGGCCCCTAGTCTGTGGAAACGGCCCCAGCAGGATGTGAGGGTTAAGGCCGCTCCATCCAGCCGCTCCTCGTCTGTTTGAGCTGGTTGTGCGGCTTGAGCCTCTGTCTCACGCTTCTCAGGCTTTATCTTCATCTTTCTGTTAAGCTCCTGGACACTCAGAGATGCTCAGATAGAGGTGGAGCATTGATGTGCCCCCCCCCCCCGACCCTGCGGTGGACCAGACGGTCGATGGGTCAGTGTGTGACCTCTGTCCCTTCCCTCAGAGTCCAGCCCTCCTGGACTGCAGGAGTCACCCCCCCACCCCCCCGCCTCACCACTCTGACAGGCTGTCATAGACACAGACACAGGGTGTGTGTGTGTCTGTCTGTGTGTGTGTGTGTGTGTGTGTGTGTGTGTTGCCACTTATCTTTCACATATCTTCCATTTACACACAAGGTGACCTTCCACTGCTTGTTTACATAATAAAGGAAGAGTCCAATAAACACACACACACACACACGCAAACACACACACGCAAACACACACACACACACACACACACACACACACAGATTGTTCTTAATATGGCTCCAAGCCAGAACATTTCATCAATTATGTGATTATATGTGACAGACAGTTTAACCTTCATGTCCTGTTGGGTCATTTTTCACTCTAATTTGTCCATAACTTTCACAATATTACATAAAAATGAATGATTTTAGATCATTAGTGTTATTTTTATGTAGATTTGGAAATTTGATTTAAATAATGCACTATCAGCAAGAAATACACCATAAGATCCAGGAAAACCAACAGCTGTAAAAATATGAGATTTCATTATATGTAAATGAAGTTTTTTTTCCAACACTGTGTGAGGGTTAATATTGTCCTCACCAACAGGAGTGACAGATGACGTGTATTTATGCTTCAGTTAGTGTTAGAAAACAAAGATAAATGAAGCTAGAGTAAGTATTACAGATCATGGAGCAGGAGCTTTAGATCAGCACAGAGTTACTGTGAAGAGCCTTGACATCTGCCTTTAACAACCTGAGCACCTTGATCATGTTCTGCTTGCTTCAGCTGCAAATCATAGAACGACCTGAAGATGGAGCCGAAAACCCACTGCTGAGTTTCAGAAGTCTGAATCATGGGAATTGTTGATTTTTAGGGTCTGAGCAACAAAGTTGCAAGGAACCTATTGTATCTGTCCTGTTTCTTTTTATTACTATCATTTTTATTATGATTCTCGGGAATAAGAAGCTGCTTTTTTGGGGGCCTGAACATGCTTGAAAACGCACCATTTTTGGCATGCCTATTGGGATTAGCGAAAAATTTTATATTTTGAAGTTGTTCAAAGTGCACGGGGTACAATTGCGGTATAGCGCCATCTTGAAATCTGGTCAATGAGGATTTTTTTTCAACTTTGTCTTAGGCAAACAAATATCTGTATGTAAATGCATCATAAAGAGATACACAAAAAAGTCTCTTGACACAATGACCGTAACCCGACAGAAAGTCGGCCATTTTGATTTGAATTTTCAAATTTCAAAAACATCTCCTCCGAGGGGTTTATCCAATTGGCTTCAAATTTGGCCCAGATCATTAATAGGCCAAGCTGAAAAAATTGTATTTACGCAATTTGATTTTCTCAAGCGGCTTGGCCACAAGCGCATGACAAAGTTTGGCTAGATGTCTTTGAACGTATAACAAGTCACATGACCCTTGTCAACAAGGCCAATGCGGCTAACAGCCGAGTGCTTCTCAGTGTCTTTTCTGGCAGTTTTTAGAAAATCTGCCGAGTGCATCTATGTGGCAGTTATGCACAGGCTTCCACATGGTGTCAGAAGTCGTCATCGATCCGGACCATGTGTTTGATCGACTTAAAATCATATATTCGCTCCTTGGAAGGACACAGAAAGTTAGCGTGTCGTCATTTTGGTAGGGGCAAGGAGGCGCATCATGCGAAGCGTATGTGCGTCGCGCCATAGACATATAATGAGTACACGACGCAGCCGCCATCTTAGAAAGGTAGGAAGTTAGTGTGAGAAGGAGACGCTATCACAACAACATGGAGCCCTGCTGCGAAGAAGTGCGAGGCGAAGAGCTGAGGTTCACAGGTCGACTACTCGCGCTCCTATGTTCAACTGCTGTATTACTTGCAAAAGGTAAATATGAAGAATGTATGTCGGGGTGTGTGTGCTGTCGGTTATAGTGTGAAGAGACAGAGTGTAATGCGGTTAGAGACGTGCTAGCTAGTGTGTGCTTGTACTAGTTTTAGCATAAAGTTTTGTCCGGAGTTAAAAGGAGCTAATTCCACCTGAAATAGTGTTTGATTTCAAGGCTGAATGTACGATACTTTGTATTTAGGGACGCGGACATTAGAGGAGGAGAGAGGGACCGGGAGGACTCGTGCAACGGCCGTTGGAAACAGACGGACAGTTCTTCTCGTTTATTTCTTTGGTGATTTTGTTGCTTGGCCCTGTGGACTGAGATGTCATCGCCATGTTCACTGCTACATCCCATCTAGAGACTACCATGTCATATATGTCATATTGTGTGTGTGTGTGTATGTGTGTGTGTGTGTGTGTGTGTGTGTGTGTGTGTTAAGCCTGCAACGGCACCGTTCGCTTACGTCTGTGGGCCCACTGGAAAAATATTGGAAGTTAAAATCACCTATGGTAAAAGAAAAGGGGAATTTCAATAGAAGGTAGTGATTACAAGGTTTTTTTTTGAAAATTGAAATTGTTTTACCTATATTGCTGTGTTATGTCACTTTATATTTAACAAGAAGGGGGAACTAATACCTGTTACATTTTTTTATTTCCATTATTATAAATCTATACATAGGAGGGGGTTGTCTTTCAACAAAAACAGCTGTGGTCGTCATCATTACAATAATCAATTACCTATATATGAATTTACTTATGATCTTAATGCAAAGAGCCAAGCTCCAGTCTCATTGTGTCTAGTTTTTGTTCATAACTAGAACCTGGGTCACACATATAGTATATATGTTCCATTTTTGTTCTCTTTGTTTACTTTCCAGTTAATCATTCACAAAACTAAGACAAAGGTGACATTTAATGCTGCTTAGGATTGTTGGTCATATTATTGTGTTAAATCAATGTAATAAGATGTAACAGCTCTTCTCTGATAGAGCTCTGATAGATAGATAGCCCTACTATCTATCTATCTATCTATCTATCTATCTATCTATCTATCTATCTATCTATCTATCTATCTATCTATCTATCTATCTATCTATCTATCTATCTATCTATCTATCTATCTATCTATCTATCTATCTATCTATCTATCTATCTATCTATCTGTCTATCTGTCTGTCTGTCTGTCTGTCTGTCTGTCTGTCTGTCTGTCTGTCTGTCTGTCTGTCTGCCTGCCTGCCTGCCTGCCTGCCTGTCTGTCTGTCTGTCTATCTATATCTATCTATCTATCTATCTATCTATCTATCTATCTATCTATCTATCTATCTATCTATCTATCTATCTATCTATCTATCTATCTATCTATCTATCTATCTATCTATCTTGCATTCTTTTAACCTGATCAACTCCATTTAGTGGCCATGTGAGAGGCAAATGAAACTCCACAGCGAGCCCCTTTCTGCTTGCCTCCCACAGAGTCAGCTATGACACAGAGTCACGTATGACACAAAGTCATGCATAAGGAGAGTCATGTATGATGTAGAGTCCCATATGTAGAGTCCCCTGCCTCAGACACACCACCGTTCAAGAAAGGTTAAATAGGACCAGAGCATGAAGGACAGACTGACTTTGAAGTTTTGCTACCTACAGACGTTGTCATGTATGACGTAGAGTCATATAAGGTAGAGTGAGGTGGCATGAGGGTGAGTGTGTTCTCCCTCCCAGTTCAACATCATTTCAGAGTAGCTGCTCAAATCAATGTTGCATACATTCACAAATTCAATCTCTCAAGCTCCTCCATCGACGGAGAAAACGCAATTTGTATTTCACGTTGTGACAGATGGAAAATCTCGGTGTCCGCCCTGTCTGCTTTCCTTTCTTTTTTTGCATTGTGAAATTGAAACCTTAATATAATGTCATAATACAGAAGCTGGAAGCCAGGAGACACAAACGGGAGGATTAAACCAGAGCAGGTGCTGGATTCTGATGGATTCTATACATATTTCAATATGATTTGAAAGTGAAAACAGCAACGGGAACAAATGTAATCACACAAGTGTGATCACTCCTGTCACCTCCTATCAAGACTCTGCCTGACTTCAGCTGTCTGAGGCCATGGCATAGATATACAATATATGTGTATATACAGAATAATTACAGTATGTACAGAATGCGCTGTGTGGGGTCTGGGCTGAAGCCTCAGAACAAAAGCAATGAGCTCTGACTGGAATGGATCCAGAGAGCAGTCGTTTACTGGGGAAAAACAATCGAAGATGGAACAGAGCAATGAGCAAAGGTAAAACCTGGGGGTGACCACACGGCAAAGCTGCTGATGCTACAGAAACTACAAATCTATATGTTTATAGATCTGCACATGAATAGATACTTGGCCCAGAGCTACTCACACACACACACACGCTGGAGCCGGAGCTGGAACAGCTCCTGAGCTCCTCTCAAGGCCACAGGACGAGGGACTGGAACACGGCCAGTTCTTCCTCCACAGCTACGTAACCCCACGTACAGCACAACACTGCAGGGCGTGGAGCCGAGCTCATCCTGACACGTAGATCCACTAGTCCAGATGCTCCTGCAGAGTCTCAGTGAGATCCTGTCTCTCAGAAGGTGTGTGTGACCCTGGGGTAACGCTGTGTTCTTCTCAGTGAAGGAAACTCGAGGGCTGTCGATCCATACCACTCGACACTCCGACACACGAGAAAGTGCCACACACTCCGGTTAAAGATCCTCTCTCCTCTCCGTCCTCAGACCTTATCGGCCATAATAAACTTGTCCGTTAATCACAGAAATGAAATGAGATGATGTAGGTCTTGAAGCTAATTCTGCTGCGAGTTGCTCTCCAGTCAGATTATCAACTAAAGCTCTGAAATGTAAAGTGTAGTCAGCGCTTAATTATGCTTGATGATACATAATTAACTTAATTCATAATAGTCTTTCTTATAACAATCACATGGGTGAATAATTTCTGGGGGTGTGGGGTGTGTGTGTGTGTGTGTGTGTGTGGGGGGGGGGGGGGGGGTGCCTGACTGTGAAGCAGTTTCCAGCTTTGACTCAGAGGATGCAGGATAAGAAGCCCAGCATGTTGAGGCTGGAGCCCCATCCAGCCAAATGCTCCAGGTCTCCAGCCAGGTTCGAGGCCCAGACCTGGAGGAGCCAGCCAGGTTCAAGGCCCAGACCCGGAGGAGCCAGCCAGGTTCAAGGCCCAGACCCGGAAGAGCCAGCCAGGTTCAAGGCCCAGACCTGGAGGAGCAGAGCTGCAGGACACAGTTGCTGGATGCATGGGAAGATGTCCTGCACAGATCTGGAGCTGCTACTGGCAGTGCAGTGTTGTCTCTGGTCATTTCCTGTTGTGTCCTGTCGTCCCTGGTTGGTCCTGTTGTCTCTGGTTGTCTCTGGTTGTCTCTGGTTGTCTCTGGTTGTTTCTGGTTGTCTCTGGTCATGTCCTGTTGTCTCTGGTTGTCTCTGGTTGTCTCTGGTTGTCTCTGGTTGTCTCTGGTCATGTCCTGTTGTCTCTGGTTGTCTCTGGTCATGTCCTGAGCAGCTGTAGCCAGGGTGTCCTGGCTCTCTGCCATCACTGTGGGAGCCCTGACACCCTCTGGCTTTGGTTCTTCATCCACACAAATAGATTCTGGAGCCACGTAATGGGACTGTAAAACAAAATGATTCATCAGAAATCATTCAGTCATCGGTATTTCAGAAGTCAACCGGGGTATTTCAGCCCTCGTACGATCTCAATTCATCACAATGTTTTAATCAGGGCTGCAGCAAATGGTTATTTTTGTAGTCAATCAAACCCAAACCAAACGCACTGCCTGGCCAGACAAAAAGTTGTCACCAAAAGAAAGAGGTCACACATCTTTCATTGGACCATGTTTAGCTTTCATCAGTTTCTATAAGCTTCTGAAGTGTCCCAGGATTTATCTCCATCCAGAGTGGTATTAGTGTCTCACTTTGCATTGATGATGGAGAGTCTGACCACGACCTGAAGCCTTCTCCAGCACATCCCAGAGCTTCTCACTGGGGTTCAGGTCTGGCCAATCTATATGTGAACATGATGTCCTGCTCCCTGATCCCCTGTTTCACAGTCTGAGCTCCACGAACCCTGGCATGGCCATCTTGAAACATGCCTGTGTCATCAGGGTATAAAAACAAGGCATTGATGGAGTAACCTGGTCACGGGTGTGTTCAGGCACTCATCGGCGCTCGTTGTCTGGAGTCAAACTGCTGCTGACCCTAGACCAGGTAAAAGCAGGACCTCCACAGGCCTGGACGGTAGCCCCAGGCAGGATGATCATCTGACACTCTTCTTGAAGACTATTATTGGTTGATTAATTGATTAGTTGATTTTCAGCTGCCACTTGACAACATTATCTCATGACGGAGCTGATCAGCACTGAGCTGGTAGGTAACATAAACCAATAAAACCTGACAAATCCCTCCTGTTGCTAATATTGAATACACTACTTTAACATTGTTCAGTATAGTTCTAGTTCTACTTCTAGTTCTGGCTCCAGAGCTAGTTCTAGTTCTGGCTGTAGCTCTATTTCTAGTTCTGGTTCTGGAGCTATTTTTAGTTCTAGTTGTAGTTCTGCTTTTTGTTCCGGTCCTGTTGTCGTTCTATATCTTGTTCTGGCTGTGGCTCTGCTTGTAGTTCTGGTTGTGATTCAGATTCTGGTTGGTTGTTGACATTGCTGGAGATTCACCTACTGCTGTAGCAATAAACACCAATAAACACCTGCATTTTATCAATAAATGTGTACATCTGTTTTAGCATCTTTTCATAATGGATCCAGCTCAGCAGGAGAGGAAGAAGTGGAGGAGGAGGAGGATAGATAGGGAGAGACCAAGAGAAGAGTGAGAAGAACGTGAACCTGATCCACACACACAGCGAATGGAAAAGACAGAAGAAGACAAAGCAAAACAACAAATCCATTCATTCCTATCCATGCTCCATTCCTGCGTCCTTCCTGCAGAGCATGATAGGATGTCGGGCTCCAGCTAGTGACTATCAGATCTACACTTGGAATCCAGGTGCATTGTGGGATACATTAAGTGCCCTTACTCTCGTTCACTAAACATTTGGACTCTACTTAAAATGGCCTATATAGATGCAGGGTCCTATATCGGGGTTAGGGAGTGGTTTCTGACACAGCCCTGGGCAGCCTTGCTGTTAGTGCTAGCGCTAGTTCATACAGAGTACATTTACGCAATATTTTAACAATCTGATAGAACCAATGTGATAGAACCATAATAGATGTGGATACCATTAGCACGGTGTGAAACCCTCGTATGGGCCCTGCTGAGACTAATGCTGGGTGACATTCTGCTTCTTTGCCGGCGTCTCTGTTGGTTTGCTGGAGTGCGCGTTGACACTGGGAGCTGCAGCGTGACGTTCAGAGCGTCTGTCAGCAGCAGCTCAGCCTCGCTCCCATTCTGCTCTCAGAGAATCACCGACTGACAGCAAAGAGCCTTAAGCCTCCGCTCCGCTGCCAGCCGCTTCTCTTTTTTTGTTTTCTCTTCTTCTCTATCCTCACACACACACACACACAAAATGCTGAATGGCACCGTAGATGTTGAGGATGGAAATTTATGCGTGGCGATGCTGGATATTTTTTTCCTTCTCCTTTTCAAGTGCAGGCCGCTGCAAACATACAGTACATAATAGACTGCGGAGATCTACGCTCTGTTAACTTATCTCTCTGGGCTGGACGTGCAGGCTCGAGGAGGGAGAGCAGAGCAGGAGCAAGCATCTTTTAGCAGAATGCAAACAGTCGACTCTGCTGACAGCTCGCTATTCCTGCTCGCTCCCAATCAGGATATCTTGATTCTGGGCTGCAGCAGCTGTCAGTCAGTATCACTGTGGTGAAATGTCGCCTGATGGGACTATTCAGTCTGATGTGGAAAGACAGGGACCCGAGACCAGCACTAAGTGTGTTTCCATGGTGTTCCATCAATAAAACATGGCGATGAAAACCTCTCAGGTGTCACTGGGACATACTGAGCTGCTCCTCCAGACGTGTCCATCTAGAAGCTGATCTCAAAGTGTGATGGAAACACTTTGTTCACATCTCCAGGTCACGTGACCTGACGTAGGGGTCACATGACCAGTTCCCTTCAGACCAGATGGACAGAGGAGGAGACTCAACTGTTTCTACATCTGATTCAAAGATCTAAGAGAACTATGTTCTGGACGTCCATCTTCCTCAGAGTGGAGGACCAGGACCACATGGTACCAGGGTTATTATGGGATGGACAGGACCACATGGTACCAGGGTTATTATGGGATGGAGCAGGACCACATGGTACCAGGGTTATTATGGGATGGAGCAGGACCACATGGTACCAGGGTTATTATGGGATGGAGCAGGACCACATGGTACGAGGGCTATTATGGGATGGAGCAGGACCACATGGTACCAGGGTTATTATAGGATGGAGCAGGATCACATGGTACCAGGGTTATTATGGGATGGAGCAGGACCACATGGTACCGGGGTTATTATGGGATGGAGCAGGACCACATGGTACCAGGGTTATTATGAGATAGACCAGGACCACATGGTACCAGGGTTATTATGGGATGGAGCAGGACCACATGGTACCAGGGTTATTATGGGATGGAGCAGGAACAGACCTTACCTAGACAGAATATACGCAGAAAATACCTTGATTGAAACACCTGCAAATCACTGTATTGAATTTCTGAAACATTATTTTTATTTTGTGAGAAACTGTAATGGAAATGCTTCTAAAGACCAGAAAGGCTGAAAGAGAAGATTCTCGGACCAGGCAGATGGTCTAGAAAAAGCTCCTCAACTTTTATGAAATACATATAATTCTGTAAAACTAGCAACTCAGATTACAGACATTAAAATACCAACTGGTGAGTGTGTGTGTGTGTGCATGCGCACACACACACACACACACACACACACCCATGCCTCAGCACAGTTTGTGCACTGCTTTACAAGAGCAAATTTACAGCAGTTAATGGTTTAAGACTCTAGTTTCTGACTCGCATGCAGATCAGAGTGTGTAGCAGCCACCGGTTCCTCCCCGGTGACCACAGCGCTCCTACCAACTGGAGAACTGTGGTTTTTACTTCAGACGCAGAAAGTAGAGAAATTACCCAGCGTGAGATTCTGGTTGCATCCCTCCATGGATGTTATGGCTCTGACTGCGCTCTCAGGCATTTTAGAGAGTATTAGAGGAAGTGTGAGGAGGAAAACATCCAGTTGTAATAATGTGTGTAATGTGTCTGTGTCTGACCGAAGCTTCTCAGAGTTCAGAGTGGAGAGGCGACGGGATCCGCTCGACACCCATCAGGATTTCCTGAGAATTGCCTGAAGCTCAAAGACACGTTTTGCATTTGTCTGAATAAAGACAAGGAATGAGTTTTCCTCCATGCTGCGTTCAGAGCTCCAAATGTCCCATTCAGACATGATCGAAATAAAATGAAGCTTTGGTAAAACAAGGGATACAAGTCAACTGATGTGTGTCCCCAAGCGTGATGCCATTGTTTGTGAAGGCTTGTCCATGTCAGACACGTAATTATTGCGTTTCTTTAAGCTCTTAAATCTAATTAATCATGGGATAACTTTCAGATTGACCACCAGATCGCACTCTGGAATGAGAAACTTCATCTGTTGAACCTGTTAGTTGTGAAGAAAATGTATTGATCGAGTATGATTGAACATGACATTTTTGACTGGGTGTGTACGTCCATCTTTTAGACAGCCTGTGGATCTTCTAGGGGCTGTGGTGGGGCAGGAGCTTGGGGCAGGGGCTGTGGGGCTCCACCGTCCACTGCCAATGTGTCAGTTTTAATGGTAATTCCTCTTCATTACGATGGCATCACCAACAGGCTGGTTGCAGACTTTGTGGCTGAGGTTTGATGGAGATAGACGACGTAGCGTTACGTGCTGCAGCTGCGCTCCGCAGCGCTCATTACCGATGGTCACCATGGCTCTCCATGCATGAACTTCTAATTAGAGCAGGTAAATGGAGGGGAAACCTCTCAGTATGGAGAACAGGCCACGACTGGGGCAGAACAGACTCCAAACTCTATTAAACCTGTAATGGAAATCATTTATCAAGCCGTGGTGTGTGACCTCCACCTCTTTGCATGCTCTACTTAATATTCCACCTGTATTACATCTCTAGGAACATCCTCCCACTTCTCCACATTTTGTTCTCGAGCTGCTCTGGTTTTCACAAGGTTAAGAGCTGGAGGATTCAGAGCAGTCCGCGGGGTGTGTGGAGATGATTTCATTACAGCTCATCTCTGTTCTGCTCCGCTCGTCTGTCGCTCCTCAGATGTTTGTCTCGTTGTGCTCAACGAGAACAAATCCCGGTTCTGCAAAAAACCTCTTTATCCAAACAGATGACACTGACTACTTACTGTTACAGAACTGAATGTCTTTGTGGGTTAAACCAGTAAAAAGGTCGAGAAAGATGGATCCAAACAAACAGCTGTTTTCCACAAGTCTCTCGCCGTTTTCTAAGCTACGTGTTGTTTTTCTCAGCAGCTCATTAAAGTCAAGCATCAGTTCTATTGGACACGTCGTTTATTAGACAAACCACTGAAGACCATCAGAGGTCAGTGATGGTCGACGAGATGCTGCTGTCTCTTACTCTGTCTCACACACACACACACACACACACACACACACACACACACACACACACACACACACACACACACACACACACACACACTCTCTGAGCCTCAGCGCTTGACAGCTTACAAACCTAAAGTGACAGACAAGGTCTCTGTGTCCTGACGTGGCGTCTCCTCCATCAGGTGGAGGAGCAGAGGAACGTGATGGAGAGGTGTGTGGTGTTGGTGTCTCCTCCATCACTTCATCAGGTGGAGGAGCAGAAGACCACGATGGAGAGGTGTGTGGTGTTGGTGTCTCCTCCATCACTTCATCAGGTGGAGGAGCAGAGGAGCACGATGGAGAGGTGTGTGAAGTATGGTGAGACCGTAGGATGGAGCTGCAGGTGGAGGTGTGTGTGTCATCTTGATATCCTCCTAGGTCCCTCCTCCTCCTTCAGCCTCCCTCTGCCTCAGCCCCACCCTCACCTCCATCAGCCTCCATCAGCCTCCATCACTGCGCCCCTGTGTTATTTAAAGCCAGAGATCCTCCCCCTCTCAGCCACTGTGCTGCTACTGTCTGCCTCGCTCTGCTTCTGTGTCTGGGTGTGTGTGCGGGAGAGTCAGAAAGAGAGAGAGTGGAGGAGAGAGAGCGGAGGAGAGAGAGAAGGAGGAGAGAGAGAGGAGGAGGAGAGAGAGAGAGGAGGAGAGAAAAAGAGAGAGAGAGGTGCCTCAGAGAGAGGAGCAGCAGCGGAGGCAGCAGCAGCACTGGCAGCAGAGGCAATGATGAAATCCATCCAGGCGGTGTGTTTACTGCTGCTCTGTCCGGCTCTCAGCCTCAACAGCAGGTAGGACACACACACACACACACACACACACACACACACACACACACACACACACACACACACACACACACACACACACACAGTCTGCTTGTGATGCTCTTTGTTTCCACCTGGCTGCTGGGAGGATGCAGCCACAGGGTGAATCTGTGCTGTCTGTGGGGATGTGAGGAGCTGCTGCTGCTTCCACTTTTGCTTTCTGGGACTTTTCTTCTGCTGCTGCTCGCTCTATTCTGCACTTCACTTCACTGAACCAGAGGAGCAGGGAGGACAAGGCTACTTGTGTTGCAGTGTCTTGAAAAAGAGCAGTGTGTGTGTGTGTGTGTGTGTGTGTGTGTGTGTGTGTGTGTGTGTGTGTGTGTGTGTGTGTGTGTGTGTGTGTGTGTGTGTGTGTGTGTGTGTGCAGCGTTGGCAGGAGTGGCGGTGCAGGGACATGTGTGCGCTGGGAGCAGAGTTGTGATGATTAATGGAGCCGGAGACACAACGGTCTGAAGCCGGAGGAGCCATCACCGTCACAGGCTGAGAGGAGGAGGGAGAGAGGGGGAGTCGTTCAAGTCTGCTCCTCTTCTCCTCTCGTCTCCACGTCGCTGCTCCTCGCTGAAGCGAGAGGAGTGAGGGGAGAAGCTCTGCGCTCCGCGGCTCATTGTTCCGGCTGCTGGAGACGTGAACAGAGGGCGTGAGGGAGAGAGTGACGTGGAGTCGGTACGTCTACGGGTGGTCTGTTCCCAGTTGGTCTGTGTTTGGACTTTGAGAGAGAGAGAGAGAGGGAGGGAGAGAGAGAGAGAGAGGGAGGGAGACAGAGCGAGGCAGAGAGGGAGACGTCAAGGTTACTGGCTCGGTCCAACCGAGCAGCGCCGCTGATGTGTGAGTCACGTGGCTCGGGGCGCTATCGATGGTTGAACCTCGAGGTTTTTTTTTTTTTACGATTGTTTACCGTTTACAGCTGTGACACTGGGAACACTGGGAACACTCCCAGCACACTCAGACCACCTGAGCAGACGACAGACAGACAGACAGACAGACAGACAGTTCCGCCCTCAGGTCAAACCAGCAACAGGAATGTTCTGGGATAAATGGGCTGACTGGTTATCTCCAGGTGCTTTGTAAATGCGTGAACATGGTTTGTTTAGCCAACCGTGGAGGCTCCAGTCTGGAGGAGCAGTCTGGGGAGAGCCCCGGCTATCCAGCTGGGGGTGAGTGAGTGAGTGAGTTAGTTAGTTAGTTAGTTAGCTAGTGAGTTAGTTAGTTAGTTAGTTAGTTGGTTAGTTAGTTAGTTAGTTAGTTAGTTAGTTAGTTAGTTAGTTAGTTAGTTAGTTGGTTAGTTAGTTGGTTAGTTAGTTAGTTAGTTAGTTAGTCACACTGCAGGAAAACACCAGTCATCCGGTCACAGTGAACAGACTGACTCTACACTGTAGCTGCAGCTGGCTGTAGAAACACATCTGCTAGAACCACGCTGAGACAGAAAAGTTATTGAGTTAAATCAATACTGCATTCAGAAACTTCTGCAAAATAAATAAATAAATAAATAATAACAAATAGGCTTCACTATCATGTTCATTTTCATCTATCTATCTATCTATCTATCTATCTATCTATCTATCTATCTATCTATCTATCTATCTATCTATCTATCTATCTATCTATCTATCTATCTATCTATCTATCTATCTATCTATCTATCTATCACATGTTGTCTGATGGTCTGGAGGTGTGAAGGTCTGATTGTCTGAAGGTCTGATGGTCTGATGGTCTGAAGGTCTGATGGTCTGGAGGTGTGAAGGTCTGATGGTCTGAAGGTCTGATGGTCTGAAGGTCTGATGGTCTGAAGGTCTGATGGTCTGAAGGTCTGATGGTCTGGAGGTCTGAAGGTCTGAAGGTCTGATGGTCTGGAGGTGTGAAGGTGGTCTGCCAGCTGAGGGACCTCAGGTCGTCCTCTGCTCTGCGGGACAGTGAATGAGTGCAGGGATGGAGAATGTTATCCAGAAGATTCCTCCTCAGCACGGATCCAGTCAGAGGGTCACTGCTAACAAGGCTCCACGTCCCCCCTTTGATCAGCCTGCAGAGGCAGCGGGCTTTGAACAGCCTCTGGTAATGAACCAGCGCATTATCCCACGTTATCGTCTGCTCTGTGGCCGCCCTGAGCTGCTCTCACCAGGAAGCTGCTGAAATGAGGTTTGATCACTGCTGAAGGTCCCAGTCCACCAGAAGCTGGAGAGGATTTAGATGGTGTCCTGCTAGCGCACACATTAGCGCTGCAGCTGACCATTATTTATGAGGCTCATTAATCCGTCAACTGATGAGTTGTTGGGTTTATAGAATTATGAAAAAAATGTGAATTTGCCTTCATCCCAACAACAATCAATGCAATGTTTTACCATGTAAAGACATGTTGGCTCATATCATGAAACTAAAGAAATGCACACAGTTCATGCTGAATGCCAGGTTGTGTCAATTGAATGGAGTTCCTTTATTTTAGATCTATAGTTGTATAGATAGATCGATAGTTGTATGCAGGTTTTGGGGCAATATTGACCTGCTTGTAATAGTGGGTTTTGGGTCATTCTGGAGGGTTAAATTAACCATTGTGTTGCTGGGACTGGCTCCTGTGAGGGGACTTGCCTAACAGGATTGGATTCTAATGAATTGAGTGGATTACGGAGGCCACGTAATGGCTGCGGCTGGGCTGTGTGTCAGTAAATCAATGGGTGCTGAACACAAGGCTGCATCAACGGCAGGAGGACGGCAGGAGGAGCGGCCCCGAGAGGGAGGAGCGGGCCCCAAGAGGGAGGAGTGGCTCTGAGGGGGAGGAGCGGCCCCTCTGGGTCAGGGTCGCTGCTCCGTCCCGCTGCTTTCCCCTCCTCTGTGCGGATCAAACGGCTCCATCTTCTACACTGTCAGATATTCCCTTTCAGAGGCTTTCATGAAGCGCCTCGGACACGTTTTCTTGACACTATCTTTGATGCCTCGTACCTTTTTGCACAGTTCTTGGAAACAGTGATAGGGTGGGATCTCCAGTGCCTCAATTATTCATGAGTGTTTTGGACGGCAGTTAAAAGGATGACAGGGAGTCTTGGGTTATGCTCAGAGCACAGTTACATCTCAACATCTGCCTCTGGATGAGAGCACATTAAAGTAACGTCAGCGTCCGGCGTGGACAGGAAGGGCGCACCCTGCACGCTGGCAATGTTACACATTTGCTTTAAGCCAACAAAACATCTGCAAATGTTCTTTTTCCTTCAGATTAAATTTAGTCAGTTGGTCCTATTGTTGGTCTTCTCAAAGCTAATGGGCAGAGGTTCATAGGTGTGTCTACCTGGTCACGACATCACACTATCTGCTTCTAATTCGACTAGATTTGTCAAGACTTTGTTTATTACAGTCTCTAGAACATATAGGTCTTTAGTTCTTTTGGAAACTATTTCTCAGGTTTTACTCTTGCTTGATATGTCTTGTAATGTGACAACACTAGGGCTGACATGTTGCCATGGCACTAAGTAACAATCCCACAAATGAGTCCTGAAATATAATCTACGTTTGTTGAGACAGTGTGAGGACAAATACAGTTTGTCCTCTCAACCAGCCCAATGTTCAGTCGTACATTACTAAACGTATGCTAGGGAAATTGAAAACAGTTTGATTTATAACTCAGAGGCCTCCCACAACAACGTCTAGCAGGTAACAGTTTCTTGCTCGTGTTTTTCTGTATCTGGGTGACAGAGGGTTTAGAGGAGACGTGAACGATAAAGCCCAATGGGGACGACAGAGAACAAAGTTGATGTCGGTCGTTTCCCTCGTCTGATAACCTCTGGGAACGACAGAGGTTGTCCTTATTAGTGTTATTGATGTTATTGTTGCAGCGTTTCCTTTCAGACATGACGTCCTTGGTCTCTCGTATGATGCTCCCTCACATCACTTGGCAAAAAGCGAGATGAGAAGGAGCCAGTATGAAAAAGAAGGGAAATGAAATGGATTCAAGCGAGAACAAAAGAAAGAATAGCTGAGAAAGGTCTGATGGGATTTTCCTAGTTTCAGCTGGAATGATGTGGTTTCACCTTCATTTGTCCAACAAATGTCAGAGATGCTCTGCATCGAGCTTCAGCAGGCGTTAGCGTCAAAGCAGCCTTGGAAGGTGTTAGCGCTTCAGTAGCCGTGGTCTTAGCATTAGCCTTTGAGTAGTTTCAGCCAATTTTAGCTTTAAACTGGCCTCAACAAGTATCAGCTTTGAAGCAGGTTTCGATGATTACAGCTTGAAGGGGTTTCTTAGCTGTACAGGGAGCGGTGACAGCATCTCCTCCTCTTCAGATCGCCTCTACTTGTTGTATTCTGTGTCTGCAGAGCAGCGTTGTGAGGACAGAGCGGCGCCTCGCTGAGCGACCGGGCGCCACAGACGGCTCTTTGTCTCAATCTGTCACATGTTTGCTGAGCTGAGAACGTCCCACAGATCATCATTTACATCTGATCAATACGTCCTCACAGGCCACGGCCGGCAGCACCGGCCCAGGCAGAGACAGAAACTCCACGTGATGTCTCACTGAGGAGAGCACCGCCTCAACCTGCTTTTTAAAAACTGTTTTTTTTTATTTATTCCACAAACTAGAAATGCAGTAAATGAAAATAACATACAGTGTCCCATACTCCACATTTGTGTCAGATCCTGACAATTTCACATAGATTTGAACACAACTTAAATTATAATTTTCCAGCTTGCTGAGTAGTCCAACAGTACTAATGGGAAAAATAATATACAACCAAAATACCATCTTAAAAAGAAAAAAAGATGTTTGTATTCTAGATATCATCATTTGTGTTATCGATTCCCATCTTCTCTCATTGTTTTAGCTTCGGTTGTTTCATAACACACATCTTCTTCACTCTGGTTGTGGTTGTGTCTCCAGCTGCTCCAGCACTCTGACTGCGTGTCTGTCCACCTCGTCCTCTGGGGTCATCCACACTACGTAGAGAGTTGACCCTCAACTCTATTTCTTCATCATGTTTTCTTTCTTCACTTCTTTGGGTGAACTGTGGTTTTATGTCCAGATCTTAATGTTTTCTCCCCATCTTCATCAGTTATTAAATTAGCTTCCCATTCCCATTTATTATCCATATTATTGATACTAAATCCATTTTCTAGTTCTTTATAGACTTTATAGATTCTCCCCCCCTGAATAAGACATGAACAATTCCTCACCTTTTGTTGATTTTTGTAGTCTTATATATAACCTTTCCCACTCACTATGTCTCTTGTTTGGAAAATGAAATCCCTGTTCTAATGATTTCAAAACCTGCACCTTGGAAATTCTTGCTATAAGTAGCAACCCACTGTACCTGCCTGACCACCAGGCAGGTGATGTTATCTAGCTCATCCACAGACTGCAAACGGTGAGCAGGGCTGCTCCTCCTCCTATTCCTCCTCCTCCTCCTCTTCCTCCTCCTTTCCCATCAGCTTTATTTAATGCTCACGTAATGAGAGAACAACTATTTTGAGCGGATGCAGCAGCAGAGCTCTGCTGGGTTTCCTTGCAGAGGTTGGGCTTTGCAGCGTGGCCATTTGTCTTGATTGTTGCTTCACCTCAATGAACTGCAGCTTTATTTATCCTGAGCGGCGTGGCAGAGCAAACTGGCAGCTCCCGATCGACGCCCCCTGCGGAGGCTTTTTATGTGTTTTGCAGAGCAGCACTTTGCTGCCTGGACTGTGGAGCACCTTACAAGACGAGCATCTGTTTAATTACCCTGAAGAGGAACTCCTGGCTCCGGGCGCGCTGCGGCCGCCAACTCAGCACTGTCCAAATGCTGGAAATGAAAGATTTGTACCAGTTAGAGAATCACTTTGAGAAAATAAGAGTCTGATTTCCTGGTCGGCACTTTGTTTCCTGCGCTGTGGAGTGACAGCTCCAGCAGAGGAGTGGTGATGAGTGCTGGGCAGCCCTTTACACACATACATACATATACATACATATATATATATATATATATATATATATATATACATACATATGTGTGTATGTGTGCGTGAATATACATACACACATATATAAAGCTGTCAGGTATGGGAAACATGGTCCTGAAGTTGGGAACGTGGTGTGATGGTGACGCAGTGGCCACCATTGGCCCAGACAGTGGTGGAGAGGCTCCAGTAAGCCCAGTAAAGCCAGACTGGGCGCTCCCACTAATGAGGATGTCATTAAGAGGCTGGGGATGGGATGTGCTGCCACTTCCTTCAAAGCTCTGACCGCGCCCACAGATTAGTTGTTGTGATAGCGTGATACGTGTTCTACGATTGCTAGTTAGCAGGATGAGCTCGTTCCTATGAAAGAAGAGCCTCGACCGCATGTTTAGACCATTTTTTAGACCATTTAGACCAGTTACCATGATAACCTGCGTTAATGGAGAGTTTATTGTGTCAAACTGCAGTATTTTGAGCTTTCTCTCAACTCGATGTGCCTCCTCACTCCAGGGATACACAGTTGTAGGATAATAAGCAGTAATCTGCCGGGATCGGCAGTAGATGGACTCTGCTTCAGGAATCACTCGTTCTCTTCTGAGAGAACATCTCAAACCTCAGGAGAGCAAAGTGCTGTCTTGTAGTGTCTGTGTTTTCATGTCTTTTTGTGTTCAGGACGTTTCCTCCATCTTGTATCTGAACCTGTTGTGTTTCCTGTCTGTAGCTGAGGAGATGGTAAATGTTCCTAAAAGAAGGGCTCGGTGCAATTGCCAGTATTCCCAGTGATCCCAGTTTGTCTGAGCTGTGAGCATCTGATAAATGTCCCTCTGCTGTGGTCCTGACTCTTCTCTGATCTGCTTCATCAACAACACACTCGACCCGCCACACGTCTCTGTGCTTCACCTCGGCAGCTGTCAATCAAAGCCAGACCTGGCCCCGCCCACCAGGCGCCACCGTGCATCGCTAATGTTCCCTGGAGGCTTTTCTTCGTCCTTCTCCTCCGTAACGATGAGATCAGTGTGTATCTGTCCCCAGTAAAGCAAGAATTATGGCAGCAGGAAGACACAAAAAGACGAGTGGCGTGATGTGAAAACACAATAAAGACAGAAGAGGGACACAGTGGATTATGTTCGGTTTTACTGATTAGAAAATTGACATTAACTTCCAGTTAGCTTATTGTAGTCATGGATTTTAGTTGACTAGTGGACTGCAGTTTAGTTAGTGTGGCTCTGTAACTACTGCATTTCCCACTGCAGCTGTGGCTGACGTGTGCATCCATAAAGGCGGTTTGAAAGGTTTACGAAATGATTTTCCTTCAGTTACAAAAACAAATATTGTACAGTAAGTGTAAACACAAAAGTTACTCAGCTCCTTTGGCTCCAGAGCTTCCTTAAAGGGACATTGTGAAATATATTTCTTGTTTTTTACTTCCCAAGATATGTTAACTTTGGTGTGTAATGACCTCCCTAACAACCTGACACATTTCTTGAAAGCAAAGAATTTTAGATTTGTTCTAACATTTGCTGGGTTGAACCGGTCGGGCAGTACCATGACAGCCGTCAGCTTCAAAGTCCAACACCAAAAATCAAAATCACTTTTAGGACTTTGAACTCCCTGTAAAGCTCCATCCTCATGATTGGATCAGTGTTCTTATATCCAGGTGGCTGATTGGCTTCCAGAATCTGTGTAGCTGACGTGTTGGGTCGATCCAGCGGCTGATGCCACTGACACCAGTTAATAGCTGCGTCCCTGTAAACAGCAGGCTGCTGCTGTTGTCTCAGAGTGAGTCACTGGTGGGAGGCTTTGTTTCCCAGTGGAGAGCAGAGGCTGACGCTCCACCCTCGTCTCTTCAGAGACTCTGAGAAACAAGCTGCTCTGCTGTTCTAGCACATGTAGTTAGAATGAGGTATTCATTCATGGTGAAGCTTTCAGCATTGCTTTTCAGTGACTGAGACCTAGTCTGTCTCAGTTCTCTGTCTCAGACTCTTTATTGATGAATCTATTAGATAAGATTAGATCTGATTCAACTTATCGTCAGGACAACAAAATGCAGATTATGTTGAACCAGAACATGCAGAGCAGTTACATAAGTGCAGTGCTAAATATGCACTATATGAAACTGAGTTACAGACTAAAGCTAAATAAGGAGTATGTTACTGTTGTATGTACAGGAGTGCAGGTAGTGATCAGTCAAATATGCATGCATATGCAAATATGCATGCATACAACTGATTTACAGAATATGACGCCACGTAGCTACAGTTTCTGACACATTCCCTGAAATATTGACACTATGAGAATGAACGGCCTGGAGCAGAGATTCCTGCTGCGTTTTGGGATGGAGATGAGTTATTAAATGTTGGATGTTGCACCGGGCTCCTCCTCGTTTTCATAGTATAGTCGTGATACCATAATCACTGGATCTGGGGCCAAGTGAGAAATCCTACAAACACAAAACATGTTCCTAAAGGCCCAATTAGTTTACACACCGAGCCAAAAGCGTTTAGCACATCATGATTTGGTGTCTGGAGACGTTTTCAAACAGTTGTGCAGTAAATGTGGAAATAAGAGTAACTGGTGACGTCTCTGAGTGATTCCGGATCGTTCCTCCACAGATCACAATCATTCAGATGATGACTCCATATGTCATGGATAGGACCTGTTATAGATGGATAAATGGATGGATGGATGGATGGATGGATGGATGGATGGATGCATAAATGGATGGATAAATGGATGGATGGATGGATGGATGGATGGATGGATGGATGGATGGATGGATGGATGCATAAATGGATGGATAAATGGATGGATGGATGGATGGATGGATGGATGGATGGATGGATGGATAATTGGATGGACAAATGGATGGATGGATGGATGGATGGATGGATGGATGGATGGATGGATAAATGGATGGATGGATGGATGGATGGATGGATGGATGGATGGATGGATGGATGGATGGATGGATGGATGGATGGATGGATGGATGGATAATTGGATGGATGGATGGATGGATGGATGGATGGATTATTGGATGGATAAATGGATGGATGGATGGATGCATAAATGGATGGATGGATGGATGGATGGATGGATGGATGGATGGATGGATGGATAAATGGATGGATGGATGGATGGATGGATGGATGGATGGATGGATGGATGGATGCATAAACAGAACTGAAATAATAACCACATCATACTCTGACTTTTCTGTTGAGTATAGCCTCATCTAGTATCCAATCTAACTTTGTATCCCAGTTTATCTCCCATCCCACTTTTTATACAGTATCCAATTTCATGTCGTATCCCCTCCTATAAATTATCATATTCTTGTTGTTTGTCTTAATTTTGAACCTGGATTTATTGATCTATCTATTTCAGTACTCCTTACTCATTTATGACTCATTACTCACATTCACTCAGTCATTAATTACATATTTTCACCTGCTTTTTTGATTGTTTTTTGATGGTTTTTACTCAGTTGTCTTGATTTTCTTATTTTTTCACTCTTGCTCCTCGTTCCTCGTGACAAAGTCAGGTCGTCCCTGGTCTCCAGCAGCTTGTTTCCATACTTCATCATGGTGTTCAATGATGTGGGAAAAGTGTGAGAAAAATTAAGTTTGAATAGATCTGATTTGATCTTGTGAGAGATCCTGGAAACACATTGTGGATCCGGGGTAAACAGTCGATACCAGCAGATATTAATTGAGATCCTCTGGGAATGAATCGACTCAGTTCCAGCTGCAGAGTTGAAATATCAGGCGTAAATGTCATTCAGACTGAGGCGGATGAAAATGTTACCAGTGATTTCAATGATTTACTCCTTTCTTTGCAGCTCTGTGGGTGCCGTCTGTTTTTCACCTATGAATGTAGGGAACCTGGCCCTCCTTGTTTTCCAGGCCCGGTCCTGGGATCGTGCTCCAGTCATGGATTGTTTCTCCAGTCATTTCTCCAACTCCGCTGCCTAATTGGCTCACGATGGAGCGGAGCAAAGCAAAGTGCTCAGAGGCGTTGCTCATCAAATATTCAGGGGATCAGAGAACGTCTGGGCTATCAGTTCTGGCACAAGCAGCGGACGGGGATCATGAATAACGCAGGTTTACACAAAATGCCTCGATCACATCAGAACAGCACAGAGCGACAGCGCTGACCTTCTTCTTCATGCATTCATTGTGTCACAGTTTCTTTGCTGAGTTTTGATTGTTGTTCTTTCATTATTTACAGTCAAAAACTCTCTGATTTGTCCTCTGAAGTACAACTCTCAGCTTCTGAAAAGGGTCTTTCTGACTTCTGAAATGTTTGTTCTGTACTTCCTCTACCAAGCGAAGGCTGAGCTGTCGCTTCCAGCGCCATTCCAGGGCCACTTACACAACATTGTTTTCAGGTTAAAATGCAAAACTGTTTGTCTGTTTGTATTGCCCGGAAACAGAACAACAGACCTTTATAATAACAATCTCATGCCAGTGTATACATTCTTCCTGTAGATTAAAACACTATGTGTGATCAAGTCCTCCTTAAGTTTTGGATAAGGCAGACAAAGAGGACGCTAGAGTCTTCACTCAGTATTCTCCAGGCGATCTGTCAACAGCTTCGACAAGGACAGCACACCTGTCTCACTGTCCCACGCTGCAGCTAGTCAGTGTCTGGGAACCAGTACGTTTTCCAGCAGATGGACGTTGAGTGAAGCAGATGATGGAGCGAGGAGGATCAGGCTAGTGCTAGCTAGTGCTAGTGCTAGCTAGTGCTAGTGTTACCTAGCATTAACTAGTGCTGGCAGCTCTTGTATCCTTGATCCATTTGGATGTGTTGAATGTTTGTCTACTCGCTGCCTTTGTGGAGATGACAGAGAGAAGTTGTAGAACTAGCAACAAACAGCTACTTCCTGTTTGACACGTCCCAGCAGCCTGGACGGAGACGTGCCCAGAGTTAGAAAAAAATGTATCGACCGAAGAATCATCAAAAATAACATGTAAAACAAGCTGCAACAACTGATCTATGAATCTACTACTAATCTACAACTAATCACATCATACAAAAAAGATCTATATTTAAAAACACAAATATAAAAATATAGAAATGTGAAAATTATATATATATGTATGTATGTATGTATATATATATATATATATATATATATATATATATATATATATATATATATATATATATATATATATATATATATATATATATATATATATATATATATATATATATATATATAATATATATATATATAGTGTCGGATCTGTAATGTTAAAACAAAAACACGTTGTCATGGAAACCAGAGGATGAATTTAGAACTAGTTTGTTTCAAGTCTTAAAACCCAACAAATGATTAGAAAGCTACAAAGAGTCAGATGAAGGTGAGGTCAGGAGCGTCTGAGCCAAATCCCTGGAACACCTGAGCAGGCCTCACAGCTGCAACACACTCTGCTCGTCTCTGAGGGGAACACACACACACACACACACACACACACACACACACACACACACACACGGGTATGCTTCCAGTGCTTCCAGAGGCGTGTGGTGCAGTCGCATCCTGCTCCCAGAGACAGAGGAGAGTTTACTTTATTTTCGGACAGAATCAAAGTATTGAGGCAAGTTCATTTGTAAACTATTCATGCAGTTCTTGGTGCTTTACAGAGGCAAGGGAATGAATTTGACATTAAAATAGGCAGTTTAAAATAAATAAGACAAGCAGAATAGAAATTCTTCAATTCAAATTCAATTAAAATATTAAAATCATCGAATCATTTGAAATCTGTTCTGTTTTTGAACTTAATTAAAATCCGTCAGACAGCTAGAGAAGCTCTGGTGGTGGAATTGTGTGATCAGCCTATCAATAGTTGATTAAGTGATTAGCTGGCGGCCCGGCCCGGCCCGGCCCGGCCCGGCCCGGCTCAGATCCTCGTGCTTTCATCTTGTCCTTTCCTGAGCCTGTTCTGTCTGCTCCACCCTGTTTTAGTTATTAAAGGTCGATGAATCAATGTGGGACATTAAAGTCTTTGTCGTGGTTTTGAGAGGTGTTGAATTTTGTTGGTATTCCAGCTCCTTCCAAATAGGTTGACAGTATTTATGGTGAATGCTTCAGTCAGAGTTCCATTTTAATCATTTTAATTAATAATGAACAAGTTCATTGATTCTTTGGAGCGTGTTTAAAGTTACTTTAGAAAGTCTTCAAGAAGTCTTAAAAAGGTGATGGAATTTACTTCAGAATTCCTGCAGATTCCCCGTACATGAATCTTGGTTTCTCTGTTTCTTCTTGTTTGTTTCAACCTGGTTCTGCCACCTTCATCTGTGGCCCCTGTGACGTGAACCTGGTTTCCTCCCAGCGCTGACGCTGTTCTTCACGCCGTGGTTAGAACATTAGCAGCGGACCAAATTATGTCAAGACTGGCACGGCTCCACACGGAAATCCTCCTGAGCACAAATAACTAAAAAAGCAGAGCGAACGTGGCAGCGGCCAGTGAGCTGTCCATCCTATTTTGTATTTTCTCAGCACAAAGTGTTTCCATTCCCCCTAGAAACGCTCAAACTGTGATTGTCTCAATAAAAGCTGGTGATAGATGGCTAATAGTGATAAACAGCTCCATAGTAGAAACCATAGTAGAAACTTTCCAAAGTCACTGAAACATAGTTCTCTCTTATGAGGAGGTTTCTCAGTCATGTCCTCGTAACAACAATAATCAGAATTAGGATTCTAGTAATCTGGTGACGATGCCATCCACTTTAACACATATATTTTTGATGAGCTGACTGCAGAAAAACTGCAAAACCTATGTATGTATGACATTATTGGCACCAGTTATTGAGTCTAAAAGTTTTGAATACCAGGTCAACAACATGTTAATCAGCCAATAGCATTGCAACATTTATCATTATCAGCAAAAAGCTGTTGCATTATTGGCCAAAACCTTTCATAACATTGTGAAATCATACATTACATTTCATATGATCATGTTAGTGCTAGTTATTGCAGTATTGGCTGTATTAGGGGTCACATGACCAGTTCCCTTCAGACCAGATGGACAGAGGATGCTCAACTGTTTCTACATCCGATTCAAAGATCAAAGAAAAAGTGGTTAAGATTTGACCAGAATTATAGGATGTCACGGGAAGAGATTTTGCCTAGAATGATGAAATTATGTAGAAAACATCTTCAGTGGAAAAAACTCCAACTAGCTCCTGGACTTTATGCACATTACAGAAACGTCACCTTGTTCTTCGTTTCTCTTTGTTTTGTTCTATTTTGAGATAACCTGTGGTCTTAAAGCAGCCAGAGACGACCTGAGACTGCAGAGAGCAGAGTCCAGCCTCCCTCCTCCTCCTCCTCCTCCTCCTCCTCCTCCTCCTCCTCTCCTCACTCAGCATGTGTGTGAATGTGTATTGGGGCTCTTCTCTGGTCACTGAGGGCAGCAGAGGGTGTTATGTTGCTCAAGTCCACCACTTCCATTTGCCTGTCTGTCAGAAGTCTTGCTTGGCTGAACCCCTCACAGTGACGGTGTTGACAGAGTGACAGGAGGGGGCCACACTCCGCTGAATGGCAATTCAGGGTTAGAGCAGCACCTCCTCCCAGCACCTCCTCCCCAGGAGCTCTCACAGAACAGAGCAGAGGAGTCCTCACACCTGAACGCTCACATCAGAAACACGTGATCTGTGATCTGTTGAGGCTGAATAAGTATTATTATATAATATGGAAATGCATGAACTGCTTCTAAACGGTATAAGAACCATAGAAAGTATGAAGTATTAACTAAACTATGAAAGTGTACAGTATTATACCTCCATAGCAGAGTTACTACAACCTGGCAATGTGTGCCTGGAAGTCAAAGAAAACGGAAACTACTGAAATATGTTTTTACTCATTTATTGATCTAACATTATTAGCTCTGTTCACACATGTACAGATCTATGTAGTGTTCATAGTTCTGTCACATGTACAGATCTATGTAGCGTTCTTAGGTCTGTCACATGTACAGATCTATGTAGCGTTCATAGTTCTGTCACATGTACAGATCTATGTAGCGTTCATAGTTCTGTCACATGTACAGATCTATGTAGCGTTCATAGTTCTGTCACATGTACAGATCTATGTAGCGTTCTTTGGTCTGTCACACATGTACAGATCTATGTAGCGTTCTTAGGTCTGTCACACATGTACAGATCTATGTAGCGTTCATAGGTCTGTTCACACATGTACAGATCTATGTAGTGTTCATAGTTCTGTTCACACATGTACAGATCTATGTAGTGTTCTTAGGTCTGTTCACAGATTTACAGATGTACAAACACTTGCAGATCTGTGTGTGTATTCACAGATCTTTGCATATTTGAAGATCTGTCTTCTAGGCTATTTTATCCACATTTCTAAATCTGAATCCACATTTGCAGATGTCAGAACCCATTAACTGGAATACGCAACTATAAATCTGACCAAACACACATCTGACTTTGCACATAGAGAACTGTCCACTTTGCTGCAGTGGCCCTTGATGTCTTTTATTCTGTTCTGTTCTAAAGTACCATTTACACCGTCACAGCATCTGATCAGCTGGATTTGTCAGACCAACAAAGCTCCTGACGTTGTGTAACGTGTGCACTTGAACTCTGATTTTTTTCTCGTGTCCTCGGAGCTTCACTTTCTGTCTTGGGACTAGAGATGCATTCTGATGCCTCTCTAATCTTGTAATTTGTCTAATGAGGCCTCAGTTAATCTCCAGCCCGTTTTAATACACAAACAGGGATCGGGCGTGAGGCGCGGGTGGAGGTTATGGGGGACGTTTAGCACAGATCTGGATGTATAATCACGGCAGAGTGTGGCTGTGTGCGAGCATCTGGAGCCGCTCACACAACTCTCGCCTCAGATGTTAAATAAGTTATAGCAAACAACCTCCCTGGCGTGGTTCAGCAAATTAGCATTTGATGACAGGTGTTTGGATTAACACTGATTTAATGAGCTTTATGGAAGTCCCTGGGGGATGAATGCAGCGTTTGTGGATTACCTACTTCCAGGATGCTGCCTGAGACACGCAAATGGAAAATCTCTGCCACAATTCGGTTAAAATGTCCCCGTGTCCTTATCTTCCTGAAGCGCAGCAGGACCATGAGACGACGTCCTGCACCTAACACCCGAAACCTGACGGCCGTGACGCCTGCAGCAGCAGAACAGCAGCTTCCTCCCAGCCAAACTCTGCCATTCAGGACATTTTCATCCTGACAGTAGAGACACGCTTGTATCTTTACATTTATTCACAGATTTTCTTCTTTTCTTTTTTCTTTTAGTGCATTTCCATTTTACCTAGAAAAGTGCAAAACCTAAATATCTCGATAAAACCTGGAGATGACACGGTTCCATCGAAAAACTGGGGCTGCAACATCTGATAATATTTGTTGCAGATTAATCTGTTGATTATTGTCTGGATTAATCGCTAACAGTGAAAGCACCTGTTCCACGAAAGTTATGAGCAGGTCTTTGAATTACTTTTAATGGTCAGTTTGTTCATTGAGGACTGAAGAAGCTGAGCTCAGAGAATATGGACAACATTTTTGGAAATCCCTCTCAATGTTTTTAAGTGCTTAAATCAAAAAGTTGTGGGAGAAAAGAGAATGAGGCTGCAAACTTAATGAGCCTGAGAAGACAGGAACAATGGGAACGTGTGGGAGTGGGAAATGGTCCCACCTGAAGTCCACCTTGTCAGTGTGTTGTCATGTGCTGCCGCTGCAGTGCTCACACACAGACCAGGGAGTAAAACCACTCAAGTATTTTAGTTGTAATTTGCCCTTGGTGAAAATATCACAATACCTATGTGGTTCATATCAAAATGTTCTTAAGAATCTGACCGAAATGCAGAGGTTCATGTTTCTGTCCCAGGCCAGAGAGATTTTAGAGAGATTTGGTCCAAATGCTAAAAATGTGAGGTCCAGTTTTTAAGGTGTGGCAGAAAACCTGCAGAAAACACCCCCAAGTGTTTGAAGTGATTTACCAAAGTCAAAGTAGTTAAACGTATGAAAACAATAGTATAGACGTATAGAAAACATGTATAAAATGAAGTGTAGTTATATCATAATGGCCTAAATATGATGTTCATGATGTTTCTATCACACTTTGCTCTTTGTAGAAGATAGTGGAGCTACAACTACTTCCTGGAGTCAAAACACCAAAATTCCTTGGGAATAGAGCATTCACAGAAGACAAATGAATGGTCCTTTTAATGGGGATATCCCAATATGCGAATATATGACCAAGTGTTTGGGTTAGAAAAGGAGTACCCCAGGGTTGATCTGGGGGTTTCTGAAAAACAGAATAATAGCGTGTTCCAGTTTTTCAAAGGGTTTTCAGTGTTGACATGGCTGCACAGCTGGGCTATATTCTGGTTATGGTTATGGTTGGGATAGACATAGTCACCGTCTCACAGGGACAGGGAGGTGTCTCAAAAGATGAGAGTCTCAGCTGAGTGAAGAACAGGTAGAGACTCACACGTGAGTCCTGAGCCCTCGGGGGAAACACTCCAGCAAACATCTATAAATCCATGTTTCTACAGCCGCACAGAAACTGAAACTGGAACGTTTTCAAGACAAATTTGTCTTTGAACAACGAGGCAAAGAATTAATGTGAACGCTATTAAAAGAAACAGCAGGTGCTCTGAAAATACGTGTCAGAAGAGAGTTAAACAGGATAATAAAACGAGGGATAAGCTATAAAAGCTGCAGTGTTTACTACGACAACACTTGTGAAGTGTGTGTCCTCAGGTTCAGTTCTCTACGTAATGTAAGGTACCCATATCTCAGCCCGTTCAGTCCTGTGAGTCTCTCAAAGCTGCTGTAATGTGTTACACAACTCACATTAATCCATTAACACCTCCCAACCTGTGCTGACAACAGGTTCCAATCCCATTACTGAAATGGAAAGGACTAATAATAAAATATTACTTCCGACTCACTGTAACCGGATTAGCAGTGATCGGTGCTCTTGGGAATGTGTTGAGCTTTTTCTTTTCCCACGTAAACACGTTTATACACACAGGCTTTAGGGCTTTTAAAGTTAATTTTGCTGCAGCTGCTTTGTGTTGGTGGACTAGAGGAGGGATGGTAAATGGAAACAGCCTGGACATCGCGGCAGGCAGCACAGGCTCCTGATTATGAGATGTTTACAGCTACTGGAACACAGGGAAGGTGAACTGGGAACTCTGGGATGCTGGCTACGCACATGGGGCAGGTAGACACGGTTAGATGAGAACGTATAAGACAAGATAACACTCGATTCATTGCTGAAGAGACATTTTTGTATCCAGCAGCCAAAAACGACAGTGACAATACACAACAAGCACAACAGTCCAAAGGGAATCTTCTCAGTAAAGAAGCAGTAAAT
Source organism: Karalla daura (assembly GCA_029224185.1). Taxonomy (NCBI): domain Eukaryota; kingdom Metazoa; phylum Chordata; class Actinopteri; order Chaetodontiformes; family Leiognathidae; genus Karalla; species Karalla daura. The sequence continues at coordinate 948,813 of CM055190.1, forward strand.
AATATACTGTAAGTAATAAGCAATAAATATGGCATATAAAACACGGTTAGCAAAAGAATAACATCATTACAATAACAATCATAACAACAAGAGTCATAGTAATGATAGTTAAGACAGAGAGGCTGTGACTTAGTGCCTCTGGCTGCTAAATCTCTGGCAGTTCCAGAAAAGTTACAGAACTTTGACTTTTCTCACATCCTGTGGCTCTGCCCCCTCGGTGTACAGCTGCAACAACTTACTCATTACATAATGTATTAATGAATGGACTATTAGTCAACAAACGAGATAATCAACAGATATTCTAAAAATTGACTAATTGATTAAGGCATTAACAAGCATTTGATATTACTTCATCCTTCGATCTCAGCGTCTTACTGCAAACGTGGATATTTTCTAGCTTCTTTTAGACATTTGAAGATCTTAGCTTGACTTTTGCAAGACTTCACTCATTTTACATGATTCTACAAACCGACCAGTCGGTTCATGGAGGAAGTGTCAGCATGTGTTGGTCGGGGTGACGTGCCACGGAGGAGCTGAGCGTCGGGGCAGCTGGATTCCTCTTGGAGGCTGCTGAGCAGTCTGGCTGACATTTCACTGTTCTTTAGTATTGAGGCCAAAACCTGCTTTCCTGTTACCAAGCTAATGAGGAACTTCTCAGTTGCAATGACTTGAATTCCACGTCCTGTCATTCCAATTCAACATCCTGCGTGGGCAGAGCCAATTCAATTCAAATTCCACTTCTTGGCCTGAGCTGCATTGCTGGGGCCTGTTGGGGGAGTGCAGTGACAGACAGCTGAGCGTGTCCTGGTTGCTCTGCAGAATCCGAACGGATCCGCAGACACACACGCTCAGTATTCCAGTCAGACTGCGGCTCCGGGGCGTGCGGGGCAGATGCAGCGATACCGTAAGCAAGCAGAGCAATAATTGTGGTTGAAGTGTGACCTCCTCCTCCTCCTCCTCCTCCTGCATGGACGTGCAGGTTGTGACTTGGTGTCGTGGGCACGGAGACACTGGAGACGCCAGAGCGGCTCGGAGGTCAAACACCAGATGTGGCGTCTCACAGTGAGATGATTAAAGTGTCAGAAAGTGCCATGGATGTATTTGTGTTGGAGATAAATCAGAATCATGGAACCGGTTCAGCACGTCCTCACAGGCCCACACGTCTCTGCTCACATTCTGCAATAAAAATCTGATGTAAACCGTCAGAGGAGTGAAGACTGCTACAGTCAGAAACCAGACTGAGGTTGTCAAACATGGTCCTGGCCATCACCCAGACTGCGGTTCTGGTCCTTAAAACTACGTATTTCTAAAGGAGTTTTGAGGGAAAACTGAGCGTGTAGCTCCTGTGACGGGACACATCAAGTAGGGCGGAGCCATACAAAAAGAGATTTCATCACAATAATCTTCATTTTTATCGATATATACAACAAAATAAATGAAATCCCTGTTTGTGTCAAGCTTAGATGTTCCTGTTATTTCCTGTGAGTGAGAATGGAGGACACCCGAACATTATTGTTCATTAAAATGATTCATTTGAACAGGAAAGAAACACATCTTCCATGAATGAAACCTTTTTTGGCTTCTTGTGGTGATTATAAGATTTCAGCTAGTTTCTGTTAAGTTGAAGCCGTAAAGAGCATCAAAGACTTTAAAATTAAGGGCAGACACTGAATAGAAATATAGTTATAAACTGAATAGGTTTGCTATTATTATAAAGCGCCTGATGATGACTTATTGTAATAATTTGTGTACTTGATCTAGTAAACTATGAATGTTGTACTGTAAATAAAACAATAGTTCAATAAATTAGCTACATTAGCGACTAGCGCTACTATTGGCGCTGCTCTATGCTTTGAGTGTAGCGACTTCTCTAAACTATTGTTCATTTAGTTATTAAAACACCAGAGTCGTTACACCCATTGCTGAATATATGTTGAATGAATCTGGATATTGGGAAATTTTGTATTTATTTTTTATTTTATTATTGGGTTCCTGGCATGGGGTGCTGAGGTGGGATGAAGGTCAGTGGAACACAACAGGCTTCACAGCCATGGAGACTCTGTGAAGGCCCAGTGTCCAGATTAGTTCCACCAATATGTGTTTTCAAATTTTGAGCTTTTATCACAACTGTAACGATCAATGTTGCTTATTGATCCAAGCCGGCCCACCTGCAGTTCTGCTCCTCAGCACACCTTAAGAGTCCAAAACATGTTCCTCCTGTCTCTTTTCCTTATCTCCCACATTCTCTTCTCTTTTCCTGTGAAAGCTTCACTGGTTGCCAGGTGGAGGGAGGCGTCTTGTTTCCATCAAAGGAAATTCCTCCATGAAAACTATGTGGATTCAGGTGAAAAACTCAGAGGAGGCTGCTTGGCAAAGACTATGTTTATTCAGCGGAATGACTGGTACAACCCTGTGTCAGGGGTCATAGTGTCACATGATGGGTGGCCTTCTCAAAGACTGCATGAGCAGCTGTCTTGTTCATGCAGTGTAGCGGTTGGACCTCAGAAATGGAGTCATTTTTATTGTGTTTACGCGTTAACGTGTGGGGAGGTTATTTTTCAGTGGCCTGTGTGGATGCAGTTTATTCTAATGGAGGAGGGAAATCTCAGAGTGCAGAAGCAGGGCTGAGAGAAGGAGTTTTTTGTCGTGCAGGAGGCGAGTGAGTCATGAGGCTTGAACACAGTTTACCCAGCGACATAATGGATCTTGTAAGAACACGCTCCCTCATTAATATGTCATCAGACTTAAAGCGAGTCTGTGAATGAAATATGATCATGTTCTGTTTCTAAAATGTTTGTCTTTGTCATTTGTGAGTGGCTGCTCTATCCAGCAAATAATCCAAGAGAAACACAATATTGAGCATTCATTGTAGTTGAACTATCGCAGTTATTTGTCTTAAAATGTACTCAGTAGTTCACTGTCCCACATCACACAGCCCAGTCTAATTCTGCAGCAGGTTCAGTGCAGTTTGTCCTCAACACACTGAAGTGAATGAAGCTTCAGATGTTTTGCAAATGCATGAAACCACAAATGTGACAGTTATTTATGCCAGGATGAGAACTGAGCGCCTGAAGTCCGAAGCACAAGCAGAGAGGGAGGGAAGAGCAGAGAGGCATCAAAGATTCATCCAGAAAGCAAAGAGACGAGGTGGGGACGAGATGGAGGAGGAGGAGGTGGATTCAGGAGACCAGGGCCTCCGTCAGAGGATGAAGACTCAGGTTTTTTGGGGCATTTTTGGTGATGACAAGGAGAGATGTTAAAAGAGTCGAACAGACCAGTGGGTGGAAAGTGTGAGCTCTATGATGCAGGTGAAAAATAGATCAACTGCAATCTTAAAAATTCTTAGATTTAGAAGATATAAAATGAGATAAACTGAAGAGCTGAAAACGAGTGGTGATAAGACAAAACTGCCTTTCCAGCTCCCTTTGTCAACAAATGAGCTGTGTGATGTGTTGACGGGTTATTAGTTTATTTTTTCATTCACTCAGTAATAATAATGACAATGTTCCCGACACACTCAGTGAATCATGCTAAGAGGTTACACAGGTGAACAAATGAAGCTGAAGACGATGTTTATTATTATTATAATCACACATGAATGATAGAGGAAGGCAGCGTGTTCTCCTGGTGGTCTGCCTGGCATTCTTGTTGTTGTTGTTGTTGTTGTTGTTGTTGTTGTTGCTGCTGCTGGGAGGTTGGACTGTGATGAACAAAGGCAGCAGATCCGCTGCTCGTACTGTCGCGATCCTGGATGAATAGCTCTGTGCATAATCTGAGGCTGTCACACCAGGCTGCCAACATCGCACCCAACACAAAAACATGATGTTAGCGGAGGTGGGAGGGGCAGGGAGAGAGAGAGAGAGAGAGAGAGAGAGAGAGAGAGAGAGAGAGAGAGAGAGAGAGAGAGAGAGAGAAGAGAGAGAGAGAGAGAGAGAGAGAGACCTGGCACTCTGCCACTGGCAACAGCCTTGGTTGACGTCTCTCCTAGAAATGAAATAAAACAGCGGGAGCGGTATAAAGCCGGAGAAATGAAATATTCTGAGCGTCGTTCTGGTCTGGAACCAGCAGCTGCCGAGGCCCTGAGACACAACCATGGCTGCAGCACACAGTTATAGTTGTAGTCGATGTATCCATTTTACCAATTGATTGAGGTCTGTCAATGATTGTGGTCAATGGTCAGTTTGTTCCATTTCCTGTCAAGCAATACAATGCAAGTGCAAATAAATGCACAGACTGATAGTTAAACAAGTAAATAAATGCTGGTACAAAATAGAAACAAAAATGAAATAGCATGAAATGTGGTTTATGTTACCAGCTGAAGCAGAAATAAGGGAGCAGAGATGTTAGTCTCGACAAAGATCTTAAAACAGACAAACAGAAGTGAACTTGACTCTTGGGGAAAAGGTTGTAAAACTGAGACTGGGCACGCTCAGTAGCAGGCTGGACCGCTAACAGGAAGTGGGACCAGGAGCGGCCACGTCCTGGAGCAAGGTGCCATATGTACTCCTGCAGGAGGCGGGATGAGCTCAACCCCCCCCCCCCCCCCCCCCCCCCGGGATCCCAGCTCCTCACTGAACAGAGGCTTTGGCTGCCCGTCACTGATGGAATAATCTGGAAGCTCAGCAGCCGTCCCAGTGTTTACCTGCGGGGGAGGAGCTCATCCCTTCCGCTGCGTCTCACTGAGCACATATGCTCCCTGTTGCATATTCTCTCCCCTCTCTCTCTCTCTCTCCTCTCTCTCTCTCTCTCTCTCTCTCTCTCTCTCTCCCCCTCTCTCTCTCTCTCTCTCTCTCTCTCTCTCTCTCTCTCTCTCTCCCCCCCCCTCTCTCTCTCTCTCTCTCTCTCTCTCCTCCCTGCGCTTGTTCTTTTTAAGCCCCCACCCCCCCACTCACTCCCTCCTCCTCCGGTCGAGGTGCCTGAGGTTTCCACCCGCCTGTATCTGACTCACAGTGACGGCTTTGAATCCTCCTAATCTACACGTCTGTTCACCTGGACCCAGTTTATCGGTTGTAAAAAGCCAAACTCTAGGCAAGTGAGACAGGAAGAGAGACAGGAAAGCAAGACGGAGAGAAAGAAAAAGACAATCAGAGCAAGAGAGAGAGAGAGAGAATTAGAGATGAACAGGCAGAGAGCATCATACAGAGAGAGACAGAGAGACAGAGTGAGAGACAAAGAGAAACAGAGCCAAAAGAGGGGAGAAAGAGACAGTGAAAGACAGAGAGCAAGATAGAGTCATATGGAGAGAGCAAGGGAGTGAGACAGAGAGCAAGACAGACAAAGAATCAGGAAGGAGAGAGAGAGAGAGAGAATGACAGCGAGAGAGAGCGACAGAGAGAGAGAGGCAAACAGAGACAGACGTAAACAGGCTTCTAACCTGAGAGACTCGGAATGAATTGAGTCAGTCTCACCTCCCGACCCAGACACCGTTCCTGTCTGTCCTCTACTCTTAAACTCTCTTTCACCCCGGTCTTTCAGCCCCCCCCCCACCCCCCAGAGACGTCAGACGTCGCCTCTTAAAGATGTAAATATCCAATTCATTAAAGCCCACCTGGGGGGGGGGGGGGGGGGGCACGGTCCCCAATCAATCATCGCTACATAATGAGATTAAGCTGTCAGTGACTCGTCATCCAGGAGGACTGGAGTTAAGAATAAAGCATCATATATAAGACAGGCAGGAATACATAAGACAGGAGAATGGTGAGAAAATGATTCAAAATGAAGGGAATTTGTAATCTTAGTGTTTGTAGAGTATTTTTTAGTATTGAGGCCAAACCTCTGATAAATGTGACAAAGTCTTCCGGTTTCATGACGTAGGAGGAATTTCCCTGAATTGCAGTGACATCTACTTCCTGTCAATTCAGTTCAAGTTGCATTTCTCCATATGAATTGCATTGAAACTGCAAAACCTGGTATTCATACATAAAACAAAAGAAGATTAACTCATTGGTAGAATATAGCCAGTTCATGGTATCGTTATCAGATGAACATATAACCTGTTTCATCAGCCAATCATTCTGTGACCTATCAAAACAAACCAAACAACAAATTGAACAAGATAACCCATAACCTTAACCATACTAACCAACCCTGAACCATAACCCATAGAACAGCCGATTCACGGGCCGTGAATTGTGTCAGACGTCAGGAACTGAAGGTGTTTCTGCTGTTTTTATCCAGCTGACAATGGCTGACACCATCGCTTCGGCTGAAGAACGTTGGTAGATAAATGCACATTTTGGTGCATGGAAAGGCTGTCACAAGGAGATTTAGAAAGCAGAGCTTCGGAGGACAGATTCCTTCACAGCGCAGCCACATTTTTGCCATCAGCCTCTCGCTGAAGCTTCAACGGCCTCGGGCTGAGGACGAGGACGAGGACGAGGGCTCTGAGCTTCTGAGGGCTTCAAGTTGCTGTAAGATTTCTCTGAGAGATGCTGTGAGAGCTTTCCAGATGCTTTGAACAGAGTCGAAATCGTTGCAGTGATCTGTGGCTTTTCACGTTCTAACAGCCTTTTAGAAAGTCACATTTTCTAGCGTCTCAGCGTGTGTAACGGCCTGGCCCGTACTCCGCTACTCCAGTAGCCGGACTTCCCGTGTGTTGCAGTTAAAAGCATTATGAAAAGCATTCAAACCAATACTCGGCAGAGTGATTTGGGGGAGAGTTGGGTGGCGCTCCACACCTCTTGATGTTGTTCTACCCTGAGATGTGAAAGTCTCAGGCTGTTCCTAGACGGATGCTGTCGCCACGGCAACGCTCCCAGGGCCAGACCCTCCCTCCGATCGCCGATCGCTGAATCCTCGCCTTCCTAAGAATCTCAGAAGGCATTCATTAGTGAGTCTAACCTGTAGACAAGGTGGCGCTCAGCTGCTCCATTAATAACAATAATAATAATAATAATAATAATAATAATGAACCGGAATCACTGATTTGTCTCAAATTCCCCAAATTTGTCTGATTTGCTAAATTTACCATGGTAAATCTGAACACACCTTGTGTCTATCTCTCTCCCATTTCTGCTTTCGCTCTCTTGAAATTCGGGCCCACTCTTTAATTTAGAACATTATATCAGTGTTCTCCAGAACTCAGCTCTTTTTGGCCCCCAGTCTGAGTCCTTAGATTTTCAGTATCTGTTGATACTGATCCCACACGTTGGCAGTGCAGTCAGTCAGCTTCGTGGAGGAAACCAACCACACAGACATGGAGAAGCCAGGACGTCATCCATCACATCACTGGTTCCAACATTTGTCCAAAATCAGCCTCTCTATTTTGTTGTTGAATCTAGACAGAGAGATGAGAGACAGAGACAAAACTGAGAATAAGACAAAATATCACAATCAAGATATCCAGAATCATTCAATACATTTAAGTGAACGATACTGAAGTTACTCCACTATTTAAGGAATGTATGCTTTTAAGAAACAGTATCTCATGTACTCAGGTTTGGATGTCATCCTCAGGGTGTTGTAGGAGGTCCTGATGTCTTCCACATACCGTCGTCCTCAAGCTGCAAGCGTTGACGTGCAGCTGAGGAGCAGCAGCATCCTCCCTCTGAAGCTGCGTAGTACCGTAGTTCTCCAGATGAAGTGTCTGAGCCACACCACGGTCTCTGTGCCTCAGAGGTGCTGTGAGAGCAGCTCAGGACGTGCGAGTGTGAACCTGCGGAAGCTGTGATCCAGGAATCGATTTCAGGCACAAAACTTCAACATGTCAGGACTGTCTGAGGAGGATCCAGAGGTCACAAGCCGTCTGTAGGAACCCTCAAAGCCCTGGTCCTCCAGGCCGAGCAGAGCATGAAGCCCTGACTCGACTCTCTCTGCTCCTCTATTTGTGCAGCAGCTCTCACATCTGCATCACTAAACCCACAGAGAGCTCTGAGAGCGACTCTTCATTTATTAATGGCCGCTGACGCCCTGAGAGTGGAGCGCTGGTTCCTCAGACAGACCGAGACAGTGACGAGCTGTCAGCAGCCAGCCGGCCCGGGGCGGGGACGCTCTGGCCCTCTGCCTGCTGCTCTCCCAATGTGGAAGGAATAAAGGTTAAAAAGGCTGAAAAACGGGAGGGAACTGTGTTTCTCCTGAACATCCAGTGGAGCTTCGCTACAGATCAAAGTGTATTCAGGGCAGGTCAACAGCTGCCCATAACTAAACTAAACTAAACCAAATCAAAACTGGACCTGGACCCGACGACGAGACCACAAAATATTCACTCTTATTTCAAATGATTTGGTTTGACATTTCCTTATTTCTGCAGCTGTTCTTATATAAACATCTCTGTTTGTCCTAGTCATAACGTCTATAACGTCTCATAACGTCTCATAACGTCTCATAACGTCTCATAACGTCTCATAACGTCTCATAACGTTTATAGTTCATATGTTTCTTGACCTCGAGTCTCAATGGAGCAACAATCGTTACAGTCCCGAGCTGCTGCAAACCGGGCTTTAAGCTGCATGTTTTCTCACATTCCTGTTTTTAATTCCCACAATTTACTGTTTAATTTCAGTTTTAGCTCCATTGTCCAAGTGGACGACGTGGTCCTAAAACGTGGTCCTAAAAAACAGCCACAAATAAGTCAGGAGAATAAAGACTCAATTAATGCAACATCAAGTCGGGTCATATGTTTGAGAAATGTTCGTGAAGCCTGAGCCTCACAGAGCCTGCAGACGTGTTATGAAGTGTGTGGACAGTGGAATCACTCCTCCTGCTTTCTCCTGCTCTCGATATTCCAGATATTGATGATGATGAAATTAGAAGGAGCAGGAGTGGACCGGCTCTGGACCTGCTCATCTGCTCAGGCTCATCTGTCTTCAGACGCTGTTGTTCGTATGGTGATGAGTGAATCAGGGAAACAGGAGCCTCCGTTTCCTGTTCTAACCCTACAGAGTGATTCTCTGAGCAGCTCCCAGTGGTTCAGCGTGTCTGGCCTGTCAAACGGCTAGCACAGTCTGACCATCGCTAGCATCTGATCCACAGCCACTAACACCCAGACAGTTTGTCTGCTTTAATGGAGTCGTAGTACTCAGAAACCCCAGAGGAGAGCAGACGCTCCACAGCACCCTCATCCACCCACCAGCCTCCAGAGATGGAGCTCCGTCTAGGTCATGTTTCTAAATGTGGAGACATCCTGACACTGTCAGCTGTTTCCACTGCAGGTGTTTTCTTCTTGTTGTTATTATTGTTGTTGCAGTTGTTGTTATGAATAAGTGACAGTCAGAGGGAGCAGTTGTAAAGTGACGGCCACCGGCAGGACAGATGTTCGGTAACATCTCTAAACTCAACTGTGGCAGCTCACATTCACATTCTGGATCATTCTGTGTGTTTGTGTCCAGATGAGCCGCTCTGGAGGCTGCTCTCTGCTGAGCTGCTGATAATTGCACATTAAGTCGTATCCTCTGCTGCACCCTGGCATCCATCACTGTTTGTGCCATCTGACTGTGTCAAGTGTTAGCCGAGCGCTTCAGCCTCATTATTTATCTGTGCCCGTCCTCCTCCCACTGAGTCGCTCCAGTATTTATCTGTCCCCACTCGTCCCACGCTCTCTGGAAGCTTGGTCTTAATTGGAGAGTGCAGTTAATTATCCCCGGTCTGTTCCTGGATATGGTCCATGCCTCCCAGGAGGGTCGGTCAGCTGACGTCCCCCAGACACTGCTGAGGCTGGGGGGGGGGTTCTCTGACCTGGATGGCCTTGATTGATTGATATGGATTGAGGAAAGAGAGATGAAGAGCATCTATCATGGTTTCCAGCTGTCAGTGCTCGCTGGGACCTCGCTGAGCTAATTGGGGGGCAGCCTGGTGCTGCATGCAGTTCCTCGTTTGGCTTCTCAGAGTTCACAAAGAAAGCTCCGGCTCTGTTTGCTTCGTCTTAATAGAGGGGGGACGTGATGCCTGGAGACCAGAGGAAAGGAGCAGATAGAGCTCCACGTGCTGCAGGTGCTTTTCTGGAGGCCAGATACAGTCAGTTCAACCCTGTCAGACCTGGACAGAGACAGTGAGCAGAGCTGGCTCCACTGCTGGACGCTGCTGGACAAGGCCTCTGATGGACACCAGAGCGTCTCTTGATGAAGGAAATACTGCGTCTGTGTGTCACCTCACGCTTAGTTAGTCATCCCATGGCAGTTTATATGTTGTGAATGAAAAGTCATTTATTAATAAAAAGCATAAAAATATCCATCCATCCATCCATCCATCTTCTTCCGCTTATCCGGGGCCGGGTCGCGGGGGGAGCAGTCTAAGCAGGGACGCCCAGACCTCCCTCTCCCTGGACACTTCCTCCAGCTCTTCCGGGAGGATCCCGAGGCGTTCCCAGGCCAGCCGGGTGACATAGTCACTCCAGCGTGCCCTGGGTCTTCCCCTGGGTCTCCTCCCGGATGGACATGCCCGGAACACCTCCCTAGGGAGGCGTCCAGGAGGCATCCGATTCAGATGCCCGAGCCACCTCAGCTGGCTCCTCTCGATGTGGAGGAGCAGCGGCTCTACTCCGAGCTCCTCCCGGGTGACAGAGCTCCTCACCCTATCTCTAAGGGAGCGCCCCCGCCACTCTGCGGAGGAAACCCATTTCAGCCGCTTCTATCCGGGATCTCATTCTTTCGGTCATGACCCAGAGTTCATGACCATAGGTGAGGGTAGGAACGTAGATCGACCGGTAAATCGAGAGCTTCGCCTTTTGCTCAGCTCCTTCTTCACCACGACGGACCGATACAGTGAGCGCATTACTGCAGCCGCTGCACCGATCCGCCTGTCGACCTCTCGCTCCATCCTTCCCTCACTCGTGAACAAGACCCCAAGATACTTGAACTCCTCCACCTGAGGCAGGGGCTCTCCACCGACCTGAAGAAGAGGGCATTCCACCTTTCTCCGGTCGAGAACCATGGCCTCGGACTTGGAGGTGCTGATTCTCATCCCAGCTGCTTCACACTCGGCTGCAAACCGCCCCAGTGTATGCTGGAGGTCCTGGCTCGAGGGAGCCAATAAGACAACATCA
>CM055190.1:964790-1004790 GCA_029224185.1 Karalla daura
GAGCCTCAGATGTCCAATCATCACTTTGAGCCTCAGAGAGTGAAACAGCTCTTCCACATGGTCCATTAGCAGCCGCGCCGCAGCTCCAGTCTTATGACTCTATCTGCTGCGCTAGATTACGGCTGCCAACTTGTCATGGAGCTGCGCCTTCTCAGATCTTCATTTTTGGGATCATTTTAAGGACTCCGCTCGTCCAGTCTCCCTCTCTCTCTCTCTCTCTCTCTCTCTCTCTCTCTCTCTCTCTCCCACTCTCTTTCTTTTCCACACTCGTTGTCTTAAAAGTTGAGTGTGAGGTCAAGACTGAACTTTGAGTCCCGGCACTTTAAAACCATTCCCAGCAAACCAAACGTTGTGACAGCACTGATGGAGGATTTATCGCCGGGTTGCTGCTTTTCGTTTTCGCTCAGTTGCTGCTTCCTCTCTCCCTCCTCTTCGTCAGGGCATAGAAACAGCAGAAATGGGAAAATGAAGTCCTAAGACGCTGTCACTTTGGCAGCTTTTCCATTCTGTTTCTGTCTCTGAATCGTCTTCACACTGGAGGGAAATGAGCCGAGTCATCCTGAGGAAGCTCCGCTCTGATTGTCTCCATCCCAACAACACAAACACGATTATTCTTTAACCCTGTTGCGTGATCTGATGGGTAATAAGAGTGGAGCCACAGACTTCCTGCCTTCGGCTGCTGATTTATTTCTTCATCTGGCAGAATTATGCAGATCTCAGAGAGGATGCTCAGCCCGGCCCGAGCCGCTCAGTAATCAGGCAGAATAATCGCTGCAGCCCAGTCCCCGGCTGAGCTCGCACTCATTTGGGGGAAAAGGGTTTTCATCCATTACCCTTCAAAACAGCACCTGTGTTTCCTGTTCCTGCTCCTCGCTGTCAGTCAACAGTTAATGTGCAGCCGCGCTGATGGTTCATCCGCCGTCATCAGCTCGTCAAGGTCGGACGTGTCGCTGCTCCTCTGTGGGCCGCGCGTCATTCTGCAGCCTCGACGACATCTGGCTTCTCATCACCAACAACAAACATGTCGACATGTCTGCCCACCTCAACAATCTTTACTCCAAGTATCTATGAATGTTATGCTGTTATTCTTTCGGTTAATTAATTCATGTGTGCATTGGAAACATCATTTTATGCATTCATCCTGCTTACAAAGAATAGTGGGAACGGTTTCTGAAGTGTGAGGTTGTAATCAATGAAACAGCCAAACAGCAGGCGCCTGCAAAATTCCAAATATTTCAAAATTCCAATTCAATTCGTTTGAAGAATTGAAATTTTAATTGAACTGGCTTCGTCCCCTTCAGATGAAGTTGGGATTGGAATCAGAGGAAGTGGAATTCAATCTACTGCAATATAGAGAAATTCCTTATAAGCCAAGTATCAGGAAAAATGCATCACATGGTTCAATACAAAAAATTACTTCATAAAAACTAGATGAAGCACAAATCCCCTCCATGTTGAATCATTTGTAATTTTCCTTTTATTTAAAGGAATTTTCTGTCATTTGAAAGTTATAGGACATCAGATGAAATAATAGATGATGCTTTTATTCATAATTGTGGATGATGCTGTAGTGAAAGTATAGTTCAGTAGTAATTATTTGTATGAGATATGTATGAGATATATAATACTGAAAAGCCTGATTCTGGAGTACACCAAAAGTATCAGATGCAACTTCATGGAATTTCAATTCTACTTCAGTCAGTTTTCTGCTTCCTGTTCCCTGTTCCTTTTTTCAACCCATGGAATTGAATTCTGCACCAGCCTGCTGTGAGAGAGACGTCTGAACCCCTTGTTGAGTTTCTTTGGAGACGTCCTGACCCTCTGGTCTGCAGCAGGTCAGAGCAGAACTGTCCCACTGAGGCTGGAGCCACAGGCTCTGTCTGACACTCACCTGGACATCTCCATCCAGACCAGTGAAAGCAGCTTCCCTCCAGACACGTCTCTCCTTGGCTGGGCTGTCTCTCTCTCTCTCTCTCTCTCTCTCTCTCTCTCTCTCTCTCTCTCTCACTCTCTCCCTCTCTCCCTCCCTCTCTCTCTCTGTTTTGGCTCCAGCAGCATGACGTGTTGTTTGCAATGAATTGTTCCGTGGCCTCTGACTCATTCCAGACGCATTCACCTTGTCGTGACATCTCTGTGTGATGTTCAGTGTTTTTGGAGGGATGGTTAATTGCTCGATGCCCGAGAGATGAAACGTTCTCTGCATATTGTCGTCTGTGAGGGGTTGGCGTCAGAGCGCGGGGCTCTCAGCTGATAGCTGCTGAATGGAGGAGTGGCAGGTGCCATGTCAATCACTTTGATTGTCAGTACTGTGGATTTGACGACATGTTGGCTTCCAAAGCTGCTGCTGTCTCAGTATGAAAGGAGGCATATTATGCTCATTTTTCTTTATTTGACAACCTTTGATGGACAAAAGTAATGTCAGTAACTTTAGTCAGAAAAAAACAAAGATTGAGCACAGCCGGGTTCTCTACACACTGAAACAAACAGCTGATGGTGGGATTCAGACAGGGATCCATCAGGTCTCCTTACATGGGACGCCTGCTCCACTGACTGCGTGGACTTGTTTTGGTCCATCCTGATTGGTCGGTGAAACCTGACTTCAGGTTTTGCACAAATCCCACAGAGATCTTGTTACCTCACATTCAGGGAAACTGAACTGAAATCTAGTTGGAGGGTTAACTTCAACTTCAACTTCAACTTCAACTTTATTTGTTCTAAGTGTCAGTTCATAACAGCCGTTATCTCAGGGCACTTTACACAGAGAGCAACAACATGTCCACAGTGAACACCCCCTGTCCTTAGACCCTCACAAAGGCTGAGGAACAACTCCCAAGAAAAACCCTGACAGGGAGAACAAGGAGAAACCTCAGAGAGAGACAGAGGAGGAGATCCTCCCCCAGGAGGACAGAAGAGGACATTATAGAGAGATACATGGACTGATGGCTGACAGTTTAGATTAAAGGTCAGAGGTCGAATCAGTCCAGAGTAGAAACAGAGCATGCAGCAGGAAGAGCCGTAGTGAGGGACAGAGTCCTGGATCACCCTCAGCATCTATAGAACCCTGGGGGGGGACTCTGGGGTCGCACGGTCCCTGGTCCATGTTAGTCCTGCACAGTTAGGAATAGGAAAGGAGAGGAGGAAGTGGAGGAGCAGGAGGAGGAGGAGGAGATGGAGGAGTAGAAGAACAGATGGGGAGAGGACAGCAGGACTGAAGCTGCTGTAGACGGTTGATAGATATAACTAAGAGTCGTCAGCGTAATAGTGGAAATCTATAGAGTGACTCCTGATGATATCACCTAGAGGGAGCATATATACAGAGAAGAGAACTGGACCGAGCACAGATCCTTGTGGAACCCCGTGGCTGACTTTAGTGGGTGGAGGTTGGTTATCACTGACACAAACAAACTGATATGGGTCTGAAAGATAGGACCAGAACCAGTCTAAAGCAGTGCCTCTGATTCCAAGCTGATATTCAGTCTCCTTAGTAAGATCTGGTGGTCAACCGGATCAAAAGCAGCACTGAGATCTAACAAGACAAGCACTGAAACGAGACCATGGTCAGACGCCATTAAGAGGTCATTAGTGACTTTAACCAGTGCAGTCTCAGTGCTAGGATTCATTCTAAAACCAGACTGGAAGCACTCAGATAAACTATTATGTACTAATTATTATTAAGGTTGTAGCCTATAGCTCATGTTGTGTAGCTCTGCAGAGGTTCTCCATGGACATTTGACTTTTGACATTTAAACATTGTAAAGATATTCTGACATATAGAACAGCATAACATATCTCCTTTAATTTTTCATTAAATTCAATGTGAGTCCATGTTTCTGGGCTGGACGGTGCTAATCCAGATTCCTCCCCAACAATAAATTATCTTTTTAGCCTTCAATGACCATTCAAAGATTTTGATATCAAACTTAAAATTGAGATTTTTGACCAAAAAAAAAATCCCATTTTATCTAACACAGTGAAAGTTTCAGTGAAATAAGGAGTGAAAAACTATTTCACACATTTTTAAATCTTAAATCGCTCACAGCAGTGTTTGACTGTAGACACAATCTGAAGCTTGACGTGTGTTTTGGACCAGTGGAGGCAGGCCTAACAATAGACCTCGTGACAAAGGATCTATTTATAACGTGGAGTTTTCTTGGGCCTGGATCCAGTCAGGACCTCCTTCAACATCGCGTTTATGAGTCAGAGTGTGTGTGTGTGTGTGTGTGTGTGTGTGTGTGTGTGTGTATAGGGGGGAATCGAGTGACTCATCCATTAATATTAATAGCAGATTAGAAGTGACAGAGACATTCCTTCTTACACAGTCAGATTTACACTCACATGATTGCAAGTATCATGTGGTGCGTTTTCTTAGAACCCGCCAAATCCCAGTCAAGTGTCATTGATGGAGTTTCACATCAGCCCTGGAAACAGCTGAGTTTCACCTGCTGCCTGTGAGGAACGGTGTGTATCTCTGACTGCCGGTCACCAGCAATACGCCGGAGCTAGCGACGAGCAGCTAGCCACTAGCCTGGGACCAAAGGTCGCCGCAGGGAAAAAACAGTACATAAGTACAACTGACTATCTAAAACAAAAATGAGCCTGGAACCTCTAGGGCTCCGCAGGACGAACCACACTAACAGAAAATAAAGATACCTGGGACCCTACGGTCGCTAACCAACAACTCAAAAGCTGACTAGAAAACAAAAGACAAGGTTTTAAGGGAAAACAACCAAGAACCCAAGAGACTAACTAGAAAAACAGAACAAGACTAATGCTAAGCTAACAAGAAAACAGAACAAACGACACTAAACTAGAAAGAAACAAAAGAACAGATAAACCTGGACAAACAGAAGAGGATCAAGGCAAGGCAGGAACAGGAGCAAGGCACGGAGTGTAGAAACCACATTCTTGCATCTGGCTCATCTCACAGGTGAGTATAAGTACCTGGGTATAAGTACCCCAGCTGCCAGCCAATCAGGAACAAGGACCAATCATGAAGGCCTAAGCCAATCAGAACACAAGACAGGAACGCATACAGACAGGATCATGACAGAGGGAAACTGCCACAGTGACAACAGGTGCAAACAGCAGTATGCAAATGAGGAGTTAGTGTTAGCGTTAGCGTTAGCTGCCAGCCTTTCCATCATAGCGAGTTGGAGTTGGAAGTCCTTGAGGCTGAGGCAAACAAACACATCTGGCAGAACCAAGTCAACAGTCTGCTGCTCTCGACCACGGGTTACCAGCGATTGCGGCAGAGGTGCGAGCACACAATCACTGACTGGAGGAGAGGAAGCTGCGGTGCAGGCAGTGGCCTGTTCTTCCATCAGCCTAAGAGCTGAGGAGCAGGCAGGGAGGAGAGGAGCAGGCAGAGGAGCAGGCAGGGAGGAGAGGAGCAGGCAGAGGAGCAGGCAGGGAGGAAAGGAGCAGGCAGAGGAGCAGGCAGGGAGGAGAGGAGCAGGAAGAAGTGCAGGCAGGAGAGAGAGGAGCAGGCAGAGGAGCAGGCAGGAGAGAGAGGAGCAGGCAGAGGAGCAGGCAGGGAGGAAAGGAGCAGGCAGAGGAGCAGGCAGGGAGGAGAGGAGCAGGAAGAAGTGCAGGCAGGAGAGAGAGGAGCAGGCAGAGGAGCAGGCAGGAGAGAGAGGAGCAGGCAGAGGAGCAGGCAGGGAGGAGTGGAGCAAGCAGAGGAGCAGGCAGGAGAGACAGGGAGGTGGAGGACAGGAGAACCAGAGAGTGCAGGACCACGCTGTGTAATAGTGCTGTTAATTACAGCACTATTACACAACCGAAAAAACAACAACCGAACAAATAGAGCCACAGAGATGTCACATTGACAGCTGTTGTTAATACTTTGTTTGGATTTCAGATTTTCTTCCGTTTATTCTAGAAAAATATGTTTAATCACGTTGGCCATGCGTAGCATGTAACTGCCCTGTATCCTTTCTCTTTTTGTGAATGAAAATAAAACGCTCCATAAACAGCTCACAGTGAATAACTCTGAATCAAAGTTTGTTTTCTGCGTCTGCGTCCATGGTTCCAGTGTCTCCTCCAGCCACGCTGACAGCAGCCACTGTGTGTAGGACTGGAGGGTTTGCACCTTCCTCTCAGACGTGTTCAATTAAGTTCCAGTCATAGTCATCACAATCGTTGCCAGGTTTGATAAATGGTTTTGCATGGGCTAATTTTTCCAATCTACTTATTCTCCTCCCAGGATTTTGCTCTCACGAGCAGAAACGCCCCGTGTTGCATTTGCATTAAGGCGAGGTGCTAAATGTCCAGCGCGTGCTGTCCTCCGGGTGACAGCGAGTTTGCACATGTTTTTAAACACACAAAGCTTTAGTGATCAGGCCCGAAGTTTTACTCAATAGAAGACTCGGTTTTGACATGGGGAGATGACCACACCCAGGGGTCAGTTGGATGCTTACCTACCTGGAATGCTGCCTACTGTACAGGCTGTGGTTTGGAGCAGTGTGGAAAGTAAAAGACTGACTGGGAACACATTTTTCACCCTCAAACAAGCATCAGCTGTGTCGTTGTCGAAACTTCAGCTGCACTTTAAAACGGAGGAAACTGGTGGTCTCTTGGTGTTGTTTCCAGCATGTTGATGCATTGTGCAGTTCGACTCTTTTCACTTGTACCATGGTAAAGCGTGATCGCCTCTGTCTCCACCTCTGCTCCCAGCTGTTCTCTGGATGGAGCCAAAGGGCAGCGTGAAGTTGCAGCTGCAGCACAGCTAACTTCTTCCTGAGACTCCTCCAGAGTTTCAGTGAAAATGCAGAAACACAGTGAGCACCGGCCGTGGGTCTGTGTGCATGCACACATGGACGAGCCGTGTTCATCAGACTCTTCCTCATGGCTGACTCAGCCGAGGCCGCCTCTCCAGCCTGTCCTCAGTGTTCATGCTTTCTACTGATGTTTGTGTCGTCTCCTCCTCCTCCTCCTCAAGTGCCATTACACATGTTTCGTCTGTATTTGGAGGTAGACTAATTGTGTCTTTGAAGGAGGTGTTCTGGCACCGCTGCCCTTTTTTTTGTCTCCAGTGATTAAGACAAAAGGGAAATATTGTGCATTTACATTAGCATTTGGCCCCCTGAGCTCTGCACAATGAATGTCTCCAGAATTAGCCGTGAAATCCGTCCCCCGACATATTTAAATATGATTTCATGCAAAATTTAACACTGGAAATGAACAGCTGAATCCCTCCTATACCAACTGTCCCTCATTGAGGCCCCCTTCAATGGGCGCTGGCTGCCTTTAGATCCAACAAGCTTCCTCACAAATGGAGGAAAAATAGAGATGATCGTCAAGGTCAAGGCAGCTGGAAACTACAGGACAAACTGCGTGTGTGTGTGTGTGTGTGTGTGTGTGTGTGTGTGTGTGTGTGTGAGAGAGAGAGTTCAGAAAGGGCCGACCACAGAGTTTCATGGTGAATTATGGATCAGCTGGATCCACCTGTCACATGTGCAACAGTTAGACCTCCTGTTGGCTTTGGTTAAAAAATGAGCCAAAACCCCATATTATTATTATTATTATTATTGATAAAAGGTAAATATTGCCTTTTTTAATATGTCCATAGAAACTGGACACAACCTTTACCCAGATGATTGTCTTTGGGCCACTGACACAATCACAGTGCATTACAGGGACATTTTATCACGGAAAATTAGGTTTTATAACTTAAAGTCCCATAAAGTCATTCTGAGCTTGAACATCACGTAAAGTCTCATAAAGCTTATTCTCTGCATCTTGCATAAATTAATGAATGAATGGATGGAGAATAATGTTAATATGTCGGGTTTAAGTCAGAAACTGTACAAAATTTTAAGATGCATCAAATCCAAGTTTCTTTCTGCAATCTCTGTGATAACAGTGAAACAAAAACCTCCAGTCGCTAAACTCTCATTACAGCGGAAATAAGTAATTTTGTGTTTGTTTTTCCCTCAAAAGTCAGTCACACCCTTCATAAAACTGGCATTTAAAATATTAAAATCCTAGAAAAAGATTCAGTCTTTAGTGGCTTTGAGTTTCTTCGTCTTCAGGACTGAGGCTAGATGGAAAGATTAAAGCAAATTACCAGCCGCTCTTCTCCTTCTTGTCCTCAACGGTCCATCACAGCGTGTTTCTGTCAGCCGTCCAACATCATGAAAATTAAATGATGACGACAACAACAAAAGCTACTTTAGCGAGCGCAGAGCGCATTAGCCTCCGTCAGGGGAGGAGCCCGACCATCAAACAACAATAGAACACAGAGAAGAGAAAACAACTTCTGCCTCAAACTTACACTAAAACCAAAGATTAAGCTGATCTGAGGTCGTGAAAGTACCTCTGGGATCCAAGCTTTCTCCAAGCATTCTGAATTTGGAATATCGATTCAGTTCTTTTGGAGGATTGTGGCTTGAACTGGCTCCGCCCCTCACGGGATGTGGAATTGGAATTGAAAGTGGAATTCCGAGAAATTCCCTTCGAGTTTAGTAACAGAAATAAAGGGTTTAGCTTCACTACTACACAATACTGTACAACCACTAAAATTAAACACAAACTCTGTCCACTTTGAATCAATTGTAAAATTCTTTTTATTTCTAGGGAATTCAATTCCGTTTTATAGATGAGGCTTTAACTCTTAATAATCATTTAATGAATGAAATACATTAGCTGTCATGCACATGTAATGGAGCTCATAGTAACAATTATTTACATGAAATATGTCAAAGTCATGTATGGAATATACTGTGAAGCATGATTCCAGAATCCAAAATTGTCAGATGGAACTTTTCATGGAATTTTAATTCTGCTTTGTCCAAATGCAATTTTCTACTTCCTGTTTACAACCTCAATTCAGACGCATGGAACTGAATTGGAATTTGGGAAATATTAGTTGTAAGTCCAGAGGAACCAGGGAGGTGACCTCCTCATGAACTTCTCTGATGGCCTCAAACCTCTGATTCAGTCCGTTATTCTCCCGTTTATTCACTCGTTTACTCACTCCTTCATTCACTTCTTCATTAGCGCGCTCCATCCCCTCAACGGCTGCAGGAGCCAGGAAAGGCCTGCACTTTTATTCTTTGTGACATTGGATATTTATGATGGAAAATCTCTGCTTGGTTTTTATTCATGGAGCTGCTTTAACAGTGGAGCTGCTGACAGCTACCTGTCAATCTCAGAGCGCAAAGAGACGAGAGATTTTAATTTTAAATCCTGGAGAAAACCGAGACCATGGAGAGACCTGTGTCAGTGGAGCCCAAGAACAGACTGGAGCCAGGCACTGCTCCCCAGACATCTGAGGAAAACAGGCAACCAGGAGGAGCAGAGGAGAGGAGAGGAGAGGAGAGGAGGAGAAGAGAGGAGAGGAGAGGAGGGGAGAGGAGAGGAGAGGAGAGGAGAGGAGAGGAGAGGAGGAGAAGAGAGGAGAGGAGAGGAGAGGAGGAGGAGAAGAGAGGAGAGGAGAGGAGGGGAGAGGAGAGGAGAGGAGAGGAGAGGAGAGGAGAGGAGAGGAGAGGAGAGGAGAGGAGAGGAGAGGAGAGGAGAGGAGAGGAGGAGGAGAAGAGAGGAGGGGAGAGGAGAGGAGGGGAGGAGAGGCGAGGCGAGGCGAGGAGAGGAGGAGAAGGGACGGGAGGGGGAGGAGATGAATCATCTCGCTCTCTACTCTGTGCATCACGTGCTGGTCTGTGCTGTGTCATCTCTGATCTGTGACTCTACCTTCAGCCTTCTTCATGCCTCCTCCTCCTCCTCCTCCTCCTTCTCAGCCTTTATCACAGAGAGAAGGAGCAAACGTTAAGGAGTGTCTGTGGCTGGATGGCTGCAGTCCTGAACAGCCTGGACACCCTGCAGCAGAACATCTCTGATGTTCCACCATGTAACTTTAAAGCCTGGTTAATCATACATGTTGTTTTGCTCCCTGTCCTTCTGGTTCTCTGTCGAGGCCGTTTTACAAATTGTCGGTGAAGTCCAACGGAGGAGCTAGTGTTGAACCTAACACTGAAACCAACGCTCGGGTCAAAGTTCATATCATCGACACTTGAGTCAGTAACCCAGTTGGAGTGGCAGCAGCTAGTCACGGAGCATTCAGCTGTTGTTTGAGTTTTCAAAGGTTTAAGTAAGTGTGAGGAAACATAGAGACTTTCATTCATTCTCAAGTTTCATTTGCTTCCAAACCAGTAGACATCATGAATACCACACGTCGATTCTAGTTTTATATAAAAACTATTTTGTATTTTGTACTTCCTTTTCCTTTTGTACTTCATTTTGCAGCCTGTGTCTCACAGCCTCTTACGTTCTGAGTTACCACGGTCTGAGAGGCTCCGACCCGCTGAGCAGACAGGGCAGCGACCCCGTCCCTGACCCCTGAAGCTGGGCTCATGCTCTCGTTGACCTGCCGCTCTAGGGCTTAGTTCCTGCTCCAGCGGGGGTGAATGCTTGGGGGCAGTATGACGTTTCTGGGGGTTCTGTCATGAAGTCGACTGAACTCATTGGTTTGTGACTGTGGCCTGCTGGTCACATGTGAAACCAGTAAATGGCGTTAATTATGACAACGAGCTGAACAAATGACATTGATAAAGACCCTGGTAACAGTCCAGCCGCACAGACTGGAGCTTAACCCTCATTCACTTTGAAAGGAATACCAGGGGCACGTGTCACAGAGCGCAGACATTAAGGATAAAGTTTTACACAAAATATTCTCGCTCAGCAGGGTCGAGGACTGGCCAGAGCACAGTGTGGCACTTGCAGAAATGTATTGAATTGTTGCCTCCAATTCAGCTTTTACAAGTTCTGTTCAATTTTCCAAAATAAGGCGAACAAACGTAACGTTGGTCACATGACTTTAATGGCTTCAACGCAGCAGCTGATGTCCAGTGAGGTTCATATTTGCACAACTTAAGACAGCGGAGCATCTGGCAGAGGTTAAACCAAGCATCACCTCTAAAAAAGCTCAGTAATAATGTGTAAATAATGTGATAAAAAGCTGTGGAAAATCTTTATAAAACAGACGTCATAGAAAGAGGAGACAAAACAGTTTCTACATCTGATTCAAAGATCGCAGAGAATCTATGTTTTGGATGTCCATCTTCTTCAGAGTGGAGGACCAGGAATAGATTTGACCTGATTATGGGATTGAACAGGACCAGACTTGACCTAGAATTACGGGTCATGTACAAAACATGCAATTGTACCAGCCACACTCAGCATCTCCTCTGAGCTCTGAGCTCAGGCTTGTGTTGCTCGATGGTGAGAAGCAGCTCAAAACAATGATGATAATAACAATGTTATTACTCAGCAGATCATCAACAACCTGTCTGCGTGGTGTTCAGTTCCCAGTGGAGACATGCACGTTCCTTCCATCACAGTTTCTGAATGTTTCTTCTGAATGTCTCTTCTGCACACCTTGTGCTCCGGATTTATCAGCACATACTGCTTCATGTGCACATCAGCATCCTTCCTAAGGCTCCTTCAAACACTTCTTCAAGTCTTTAATGAAAAGCCAACCAGCAACAAAAGGCAGAAAAATGGAGGGAAAAGAGGAGGGAAAGGAGCGGTGGAGTGAAGCTAACACTTTGTGGCTTATCTTTAATCTCAAAGGTCATGAATGAAGTGAGGAGCCAGAGTCAGAGCTGCGCCTGACTTTGACACTCACGTAAGGAGACAGAAGAGCCAAGGGAGGAGGAGGAGGAGGAGGAGGAGGAGGAGAAAGAGGAGGATGGAGGGATGAGTTTAAGCTGCTGCTCCCCACCGGGCTCTATGAGCAAGTAGAGGAGCTTCACAATACAGGTAGCAGCAGTAACAAGGAGGAGGTGCAGAGAGGAGCAAAGGAGTCAGTGCTCCTAATCTCTGGAGGCATTTTCTGATCTCAGGCTTCTTCCTCACCGGCTCCTCTTCTTTCTCCTCTCCTCTCTCCTCCTCTTCTCACTCTCACCTCTTTTTCTTCTCTCATCCCTCCTCTCCTCTCCTCTCCTCTCCTCTCCTCTCCTCTCCTCTCCTCTCCTCTCCTCTCCTCTCCTCTCCTCTCCTCTCCTCTCCTCTCCTCTATCCTCCTCTGCTCCTCACCCTCTCCTCTTCCTACAGAATGTTTCCGTCTGTATTAGTGTAACAAAATGACATTTAGTTTGGATTGCAGAACACTTTGTGTTCATCCTCCTCCTTGGGTCATAGATCTATAATTATCTAGAAGACACATACTGTACATGACAGGCTGCGACTGCTGATCATCTTCTACAAACCTGAGTGAGAAAAGAAACAAAATGAGAAGAGGGAAGAAATTGTCACATTGGGACAGCTTGTTGATTTGAGTTGGACTGTCTCCAGATTAGTTTCATTTAAGATTAGATATTTTTTAGGTTGAATGGAGATATGACTTTTCTAGAATTTCCCTTTAATTTTTGCATGTTTTTTTCTGTTTTTTTTTGTAGTAAAGCGAACACGTTAGTGTCAGATAAACTATCGTCTTGCTTCCCGTTCGGCCACTTTTTGGCTCCATCCAAACTTGAAAAATGCAGATGAGACATCGTTAAAGACTCGTCCGTGATGAGACTGTCTCTCACGCCCAGCCTGCTCCTCTTCCTCCATTTGTCCAATTTGGGAGGAGAGATGGTCTCCGTCAAGCATGCATCACGCTGATTACTGCTGGCCCTGGCAGCACATTGTCCACGTCTCCAGCATGGTGACAGTTCAATCAGTGATTCACACGACATTAAAAAGAGGAGAAAGAAAGTGATTCACGCCACCATCATCGCTCCCTGTGGTGGTCCTCAGACAAGCAGCAGCTGCTTCCACAGCATCTGGACCAGTGGAAGCTACTGGCACACTGAGCTATGAGATGAGATGAAGAACATTATGAAGTCCACGAGCCAAAGATTATAAAGGTTTCACGTGTTTCAGTATATAAGCACAGTGGAACCTCCAGATATGAAATTCATTCGTTCTTTCATATCTGGAAAATGTTCATTTTTATAATGACGTTTGAATATAATATTAAAATAATTATAAGTGTATAAGTGTATAATTATAAGTGTAATATATTATAAGTGTAAAAAGGACTGGGAGGACCACTATCGGGCGGCACTTTCTTATTTTGTTTTTTTTTTCAGATTTTTTTTGTTAAATTGGACAGAAATTTCTTTGAAGCCCAATTCGTATAATAGTTATGTTTTAGTCCAGGTTCCACTATATGATAATTATATATCGAATATCAATATTGAAACTCCTTTTGCACCTTAAAAGGCACTGTAAAAATTCAGTTTGTTATTATTATTATTATTATTATTATTATTATTATTATTATTATTATTATTATTATTATTATTATTATTATTATTATTATCATTGTTATTATTATTGTGTTTTTCTATTACCTTTTAAAACCTTGGTGTGAGTGTCCTGACTTTGGCTGATTTGACCATCGAATTCACCTTATAAAGGTCTTGTGACCTTTAGGTGAATTCAATTGAAAACTAACTCTGGACCGTCAGTGTAAAACAGTGTCCAGAGCATGTTATCAGTTTATATTAGTTCTCTATTCATCAGTTAATTCTGAATTTTAGTGCAATATGAGAAATGTAGGTGCTGCTGCACAGCTGGAGTCTTTACTCTGTTATTTACGACCTTTCTCTCTCTAAAGTCCTGCTGAGTTCACATCCACTTCACTTCGGAGAAGCTCTTGCAGCGTGTCGACACAGTCCGGGTCTCATTTGTTCATCCATTAGAATATTTTTAGGCTGGTCTGTGTTTATCTGCACCACAGGCCCAAACACAGTTCTCTGATTTTTAACTTTTGTAAAATTGATAACACCAACAGTGTTAATAAGAATACTACTACAGGTACAACTACTACAGCTGCATGGAGCCTCTAATGACGGTTGCCGTGGTGATGCTGCCTCTCAACACGGTTACTATGGTGATGGCAGCAGAGTGGAGGCCGATACAGACTCTGCAAGAACAGAGGAACAATAGCAGAGTTTGTCCTGGTCGGGACCTGATGAGAACGTTTTGCCCAGAACGAGTCGAGAACAAACGGGACAGTGTGAACAGGGTGACAGCGATCTGTTCTGTCAGCCTGGGAGGCAGAATACATGTCTCTGTTCCTGTCCTGAGGCTGTACTAGCCTCCACGCTGAGACCAAAGGCTCAATCACCCTGGCAACCAAGATCAGAGGCTCAATCGCCATGGCAACCACGATGAGAGGCTCAATCACCATGGCAACCATGATGAGAGGCTCAATCACCATGGCAACCATGATGAGAGGCTCTACTACTACAGCCGCGTTATACTACTGTCTTTCTTGTTCTCACATGGCGTTCTGTAAAAATCCATGACTAAATGATTAAATGAACTGATATGAACACAACCAGGCCACCTGGCTACTCTGACCTACAGCTGATCGGCTGCTAGCTACATCCAAAGACTCGCATCATAAAGCTCAGAAAAACCAGAGACTACAATTATCAGCCTCTCCTCCATTTTCAGCTGTCCTCTCATCTTCTCTGATGTTTTTTTTCCACCCTGTGAATCCAGGAATCCTCAATTAGCTAACATCACGTTGCTCGCTGCCACTGTCTTGTTGCTCAGGTCTCCTCTGTTGCTGTCAAAGTGAACGTGAAGCTTGAGATCAAAGGATGAGTTCACAGGATGTTCTCAGCCCCACGTGAAGCTCACACCAGCCCTCACACTGCTCTACAAAGGGAGCTGAAATGTTGTTGTTGAGTAAATGTTGTTCAGTCGTTGTTTCTGCAGCTCGTCTCTGGGGACCGACCCCACACCAGGTTATGAGACGAGCTCCAAACCTCCCAGACTCAGACTTTCAGCTCCTCCCGTGACTCTCATTCTCTCCCCTACATTTGGGTCCATGATCCGAGCGGATTAGTCCGTTAATCAGTGTCACAGAGGAGGGATGAGCTGTGTCCGAGCCACTGATGGGACAGCACCAGACCTCCAGGATGAACATGCAGTCACAGAAGAGTCTGGAATTTCTGTCCACACCTTATTCAGAATTCAGGTTTTAAAACTGAACAATATACAAAACAATAAAGAGCGATCTGTCAGTTTAGAAGGAACCTAGAATCTGGTATTAACAGACGCCATAGAACTCATCAGAGATTCCAGTTTAAGGAACCTTTTTCCGAGAATCACACCTACTTGAACTACAATCCAGTTTGTAGCTGTGGGAATATTATATCCTGTTCCTGCTCAGATCTGGCTCCTTTCATGCTGATCTGGCAACCACACATAGGCAGCACTCTGATTGGCTGTTTTGGATGGATGTGACCTGAAAAAAATGTGTGTATGAGACTAGACATGAGACTATGTGTAATTTAACTTGACTTTACGATATGTAATTAATGTGACTTCACAGAACCAGCCGAGACTATCATGGCTTTACTCTGATTGGTCGTCTCACCTGCCACACCTGCAAGTGACTTTTGGTGACTTCATATGATTATAGTAACTTTGCATGACTTAATGTAGGCGTCTCTCTGATTGGCTGCTTTGCCTGTCACTCAAATGAATGCTCATGACTTTACACAATTTTACTGAACTTGTTGTGACTTATGACACAATCAGTAAGTTACTGATGTAACTTAACATAACTCCATGTACATATATGTACATATGTATGTGCATATATGTACATGGATATGTACATATGTATTTACATATGTACACATGATGTCGTGCAGTCACATGGAGCCATGTAAAGTTGCAGATTCCTTGTTGAATGCATCCACATCCATCTATCCACTGTCACAGTGTCCTGATGGGGGGTTGTGACGTGAAGATATGGAGATGTTTGTGGAGCTGCTGTACATCTCTGCTAAGATGTGTCTTTTCATCCTCAATCTCCTTTAATACATGTGAACTGGCATGTTCTCACTGTGTTAGAGCTCTGACTTTGACCATTTTTAATGCAGGCGCCTTTTGAAGTTCGCCTTTGAAGCTTTTGTTTGTCGATCACTGACGTGATTCCTCATGTTGATGGCTTGAAGTCTGAGCTTTGAGGTGACAGGGTCACATCAGGACTCAGAAGGTCCTTCAAACAGCTGCTTTACTTTACAGTGTGCAGGGGGCTGTTCTGGCTCTCAGTTCATCCAGCAGCAGAGTCGTAGGGATGGGGGGGTATGTGAACGCTTTCAGCCAGAGGACACCTGCACCTCTTTGATTCTCCGACCCCTCAGCGGCAGAAAGCAGCGGCTCAGCTGGAACATAAAGAAGTCAATGCAGAGGAAAGATGCTGCTGTAGGGTTTTATTTGTTAGGGGAGTCACAGCTTTTTTCCCTTTAATGGACATAGAGGCGCGGCGGCTCTGAGCTCAGCAGAAACAGACTGGAGTGTCTGGGGACCTCTCTGCCTCTACAGCCTTTTTAAGGAGACTGTATGGCAGCTCTGTTATCCCTGGCTCTATGGTTGACCCTGACCAGTGTCTGTGGTGATGCTGCTGCACAGAGGCAGAACTCCCTATACGTGGGCTGATGCTCCTGCTAAGGCTCTGCAGACTGGTTAACTAGCACCATTTATCCCAGTGTTAAGTGTAGATCTTTGTTTGTTTAGACTGGTAAACTTCACTGGTGATGGAATCACATCATGAAAGAAAACTGTAAAAAACACTAAAAGCAGAAGCTCCTCCGATCAGAAATACACGATGGAGCTTCTGAACTGAGCCGACATCATCAACATCACCACCTCTCCTCCATCCTATCAGGTTTCATGCTGTCCTCATACAATCTCATTCTAATGTGTTGAGTTGTACAATATTTATTCTAGTACTGGTTTAATCTGTCGGTCACTTTTTACATGACTCGATGAGTTGTTTGGTCGATGTAATAATTCCTCATGCTTCATATTGTCCTACAACAACATCACATTTTGATATTGTTCTTCTTGATTATTGTTTGATATTGTTCATTTAGAGTAAAACGTTTTTAGAGTTGCTGTTGTAGAGTCGAGGACTCTGTAAAGTGGATAAAGTGTCTGATGGGACACAGAGATACAGTCGGTCCCAGTCTGACCAGTGAGCCAACCAGTCCAGGACATCACTGTTTGGGTTGGGCGATGTGTGGAGAGAGGAGAGAAAGATACAACATTTATTTGTACTCAACATAACTCAGCGCAACGATCAAAGTCACCAGAGCGTCAGCGACATTAAGGAGACGTGAGTCTGTGTGTGTGTGTGTGTGTGTGTGTGTGTGTGTGTGTGTGTTTGTGTAGACAATCAATGTGTTGACTACAGTTACTGTTTGGTTTACTGTATATTATGATGCAGGACACTTTGAAAATGTTCATAAAACACAGAATTTTCTGACCTTGAGGACTAAAGAAACCTGAAAATATTCACTCAAGAAACTGAGAATTTTGGCTTCATTTCTTAAAATCTATCATCCAAAAAAATTATGTAAATTCTCGCATTGACTAATTGATTCATAAATGATTATTGCAAATTATTATTTGCTGATTATTTTATTACTTGACTAATAATCAATTAGTAGTTGTCTCTAATATATATTTGTGTGCATATATATATATTACATTTACATTTGTCACATAGTTTAAAGTAACAACGCAGCAGGAGCAAGCCTGAAGCAGAATATCATATAGAATGTCATTCTGTCCTTATACATATTGTGTGGGTTCATTCTGCTCAGTGTGATCCAGCAATTGCCCATGACTGTCATGTTTCCATTAGAAATGAATCTTTCTAATCCCATTTCATGGCCGGTTAACAGCAGCACACGATTCCCTCATCCCACCTCACTCTCACGCAAACGGCCGCTGAGATTGCATTTTTATTAGCATTTAGCCGTGGCGCATTTAGCTGTGTTTTGTTATTAGTATTCATGGACGATACTGCTCCGGCTGCAGATTTGAGAAATGAATGATGAACCCATTTCAAAGTGTCCCGCGGCCCCAGGGCAAAGCCACTCCTCCTCAACAAAACCTAATCAAGTGGTAGTTTATTCTTCAGCCAAACAATTTGGAGGAACTTCTACCGCAGCTCATATAAGGTCCTGAGATCAGCAGAGATCAGGACAAAGGACTGGAGCTGGTTAGACTGATAACAAAGACAGCAGCTGAAGCTGCCAACAGCTCCACCAAAGAAGAGGAGATGATCCAAGACGAAAGGCGGAGGAATGTTCCAAATAATCTACGTGAACACGTTGAGAGCCCGAGCCTCGAAAGAAAGAAAAGTCGCCACACACACCGAGGGAGACTTGGTGACGTAACGTGATGAAATGTGACATTACTGAACTTCAGTTTCTATGTGCCTGATGGAGAGCTGAGGCCATAGGCCGGGGTGTTGGACCCTGAGAGGAGACAGCCTCGGCAGCACTGATCATGCACAACGTGTCTACCATTGGTAGAACCTTCTACGCCAACCGCAAGTGTGTGTTACCATCTACACGAAGACGGATGGGGAACAGTGTGGCAACCCGCTCCAGATGCTTCACCTCAACGTGGCAGAGATCTGGCCCTGTCTCCCAGCAGACCATCCTCAGCCTGTCTGTTTGAGCCCGTTGAAGGTGTGGAGGGTTGGGGTTAGGTCGTGGAGGTCAGAGATGCATGAGCAGTGACTCCCCCTCGGTGTCAGCTGTGGTGTGGTCACCATCAGAGTACGTCAGTGTAGGGAGGTGACCGTCACTTGTAAAACCTGGGGCAGGTCCTTCACCTCACTCCCTAAAGCGTGAACACACCTTCCTTAATGGGCCCTGGGACAGAGACCAGTGTGGACCCCCAGTATACGCCTGGGCCTAAGCTCTACGAGAAGGAGAGAAAGCCATCACAGTAGGATGACGACCAGTAGAATACCGTTATGGTTTAATGGGAGTTATCATCTAACATCTTGGCCCCCTAATGTGGACTACAAGACTTGGAGCTGGAGATGGCCTTGGCTGGTCGTGGAGGAAGGCAGGCATTTATTAACCTCTCCATCATGTCTTACGGTCATGACACAGGATCGTTATCTACATCAAGATTCTCAATTAGAACTAAAACGTGCCAGTCAGAGAGTTTACAAATGCTTCTATGAAATCCATCAGAAGAAGTTACAGTTTTGTTTAAACAGCGTTTCATTTATAGAGTACAACTAAGATCTTTATCTTAGCGTCTACGACCATCTTCAGGTTTAGATGTTAGTTCTGATGTTTTGCTGAGCTCTGATGTTTTTGCTGGTTAAAATGTTGGCTTTGTGCTGCTCAGACTCATAAACACATGGATGTGTACACAAAGGTTGGATTTGGGCCTTTCTGCTGCAGTGTAGATGTAGTTTCATGAGATTTACATCACCTCAATACGTTTATGTAAATCAGTTTGACTGTAATTTATTTCCATGTCAGATAAGGTTTCTGTGCTGTGAGGCCTTGTTCTCCCTCCACACTTCCTGTTATTAGCATCGAGCTCTGGCTGCAGACGCTGACGGGGTCTTTGGAAGAACGCTGCACACAAGTCTGCTTCATAAGTGGATAATTATCTGAAAGATGGGAAAAAAACAGATCTGAGTGGTTTAGCTGTGACAGTGGAGCACGGACACATTAGCTCCTATGTTCCAGGGTGGAGACCTCTATTAACCCCTGGCTCTCCTCCACTGCTCTTCACACGTAGCATTACGTGAGGCGCTGAGGGGTAATGTGGGTTTCACTGCAGCATAATCTGGCACAGTTCATGAAAAGCTCCTCTAATAATCTGCAGATTAGAGTGGACGCACACACTCAATATGCTAATTTGTGTGATTATAGATACGATACAATCTCAGGACAGATTAAGAAGACGACCCTCAAGTCCCAGATGTCACACTCAAACTCAGCGACTGCAGTGACTCTTTGACCACTTCTATGTGTTGGATATTTTATGTGGGTGTCTGTGAATTTTATATATATATACATATATATATATATATATATATATATATATATATATATATGTACATTCAGCCATTGCTGAATGTACAGTACGTTGAATGAATCTGTAAACAGCTGCTGTTTGACAAAGGTAAGACACCTCTGGCAGAGCGTGGACAGGCCGTCCCCACCCGTCTCCTCCTGACTCCTCACATGAAGCTCCTCCGTCTCGTCAGCGTTGCAGTAGTTGTTGTTCCTCTGATCGGTGCGTGAACATCTCTCCCGCTGAGAGATCGATGACTTTCCTGCAGCACACCTCTGATCAAACCTCCCACGGACTGAACTGTTTAATAACCCTGCCACGACCCCGCGGCTCTCCTCTAAATGATCACTGCAAATCCTAATTAACCGTAATCTGTTTCAGTGATATGAATGACTTAAAAAACCTTCTATTGGATTGTGAGGATTTTGCATTTTGAAACATTAGCCTTTGATGCTGGAGTGCCATGCGGCGGCTGCTCTGTGCAGACTGAAGTGGTTCCAGAGATTTGATGGATTATTAAACGCCAATAAAGCAGCGTCCAGACCCACAACACTCAATTAGCCACTGAGGCTAGGAGTGTCAGCTTTGCTGTCGAGGTGAGTGAGCGTGTGTGTGTGTGTGTGTGTGTGTGTGTGTGTGTGTGTGTGTGTGTGTGTGTGTGTAGCTGCTCTGCCTCGGGATGATGTGCAGCAGAAAAGCAGCAGCAACAACATCAGAGAGGATCCAACCAAACAAACATCCACCAGAGACCGTGTGGAGCTGCACATTTAGTCCGATTTGTAGCAGAGCAGCAAAGAAAACCTGAGGTTGAGAAAATGACTTGAGGTTAGAGAATTTATTTCTAACAAGTCTTATTTTGGTTTTCGAGTAATGGCGTGAAGCTGGTCCAGCGTGTTTCGCATGTGGGCTTCAGAAAAACGTGACATAACATATAAAAAAAAGTAATGCCTCAATGTCTTCACTGTTTTCACCAATATGTGACTTGAGGGAGGTTTTTATTTACGCATTTTCAGTGGAGTATCTCCACTAAGAGGATCTGCTTCTGTGTTCAATGTGATCTGAAGGTCGGCGCTTCGATCCCCATCGACTGCAGCTACGTGTTGAGCCGTCCTCGGGCAGATCCAGCACACACAGCAGACAGCCTTTCCCTAAATGAAAGGCTTGTTTTGCCTATGAAATCTAATTCTACATAATAATTTTTCCGCCCTGTTTTTCTCGTTTTTTATCATCTGGCTCCTTTTAAACTCGACCAAATGGAAAATGTTGACCCAATAAACCACACGTTAACACACGACACCGATCGCTATGAAGACGACAAAATACAAGTCCAAAAGTTCTTTGCAGGACCATTTTGTGCTCTCAGCTGGTTCCTGGGAAATAACTGAGCAATCAAAGCAAAATCTCTTTCAGAGAAGTGGATAACATCCAGCTGCCTCTGAAAGTGTTTTCAACATAATTCTCATTAAAGTGTGGTCCTGCTCCATCCCATAATAACCCTGGTACCATGTGGTCCTGCTCCATCCCATAATAACCCTGGTACCATGTGGTCCTGCTCCATCCCATAATAACCCTGGTACCATGTGGTCCTGCTCCATCCCATAATAACCCTGGTACCATGTGGTCCTGCTCCATCCCATAATAACCCTGGTACCATGTGGTCCTGCTCCATCCCATAATAACCCTGGTACCATGTGGTCTGGTCCATCCCATAATAACCCTGGTACCATGTGGTCCTGCTCCATCCCATAATAACCCTGGTACCATGTGGTCCTGCTCCATCCCATAATAACCCTGGTACCATGTGGTCCTGCTCCATCCCATAATAACCCTGGTACCATGTGGTCTGGTCCATCCCATAATAACCCTGGTACCATGTGGTCCTGCTCCATCCCATAATAACCCTGGTACAATGTGGTCCTGCTCCATCCCATAATAACCCTGGTACCATGTGGTCCTGCTCCATCCCATAATAACCCTGGTACCATGTGTTCCTGCTCCATCCCATAATAACCCTGGTACCATGTGGTCCTGCTCCATCCCATAATAACCCTGGTACCATGTGGTCCTGCTCCATCCCATAATAACCCTGGTACCATGTGGTCCTGCTCCATCCCATAATAACCCTGGTACCATGTGGTCCTGCTCCATCCCATAATAACCCCCAGGATAGTAACCTGAACAGCTTTAACACTGTCAGTGTTATCAGTGTCAGTGGAAAATGATAAAGAACATCATAGTAGCTGGTAATAGAAGAAAAGTCAGACCTGGCACACAAATCCTAAGTTGTGGAAATCTATCACAAGCTCAGGGAAATAGGGATGTGTGTGTGTGAGGGAGAGAGAGAGCGAGAGAGAGGGAGAGAGTGTGTGCCACACACAAACATAATGATATAAAAGCTCACACCTCCAACTGGACCATTGCAGTTGTTGGTGGAATTGACTTTTTGTTCATGAATCTGTTCCCAAAGGCTGCGGAGTTCTGTGTCTGATTTCCAGCCAGGCGCTGGAAAACAACCAAAAAAATAGGGGAAAATTAATTACACAGGAAACTCACCTGTTATCAACATTTTTTGAAATATCACTTCTACTTCTTTTTTTTAATCACTTTTATTTCATCTGATAGAACTGTGATGGACGTGTGCCTCGGATCATCAGTCCTTGTTGTCGAGGCGTGTTTCTGTCTCAGATTTGCCCGTGTTTCAGTGCTCAGCAGCTCGTCTGTCTGGAGGCTGCATTGTTTCCAAGCATGCAGAGAACCAAGTGTTAAATGTCACGGCAAAGTAATTGGCGTCTGGCTATGCATGAAAAAGCCTGCTAGTGAGCATTGAATAATTCATCTAATATGCAAAGTATTTCTATTTCCATGCCTTTGAACCCCCCTCGGTTGCAAATGACATCACCAACGTGATGATCAAATTAGGAGGAGTCGCTTCTCAGGCTGGAAGAAACAGGCGGATCTCGTATCATTTTCATCAACGATTCGCTGCCACTTTCAGTCCGTGTAAGGAGCGAAGCAACAAGATGTGGCATGTTAGTTTTCATATGAGGACACACATCTGAAGATGATGAACCCACTACTACCACAGGGTACTGACACTGTGAGCACAGTTTGCAGTACTTCCCACCTTGTGACCTTTTACTACAATTCTATCTCTAATGTGTAATCTCTTCTGTACGTTCCATGGACCAGGGGTCAACGACCTTGTTGCATCTGAGAGCGGGGTACAAATTTCCTGAATGAGGTCAAGATGCATAGTTTCGCTTAATGAATAATTAAAAGCACTAATAAATGTAGTTTTTGATGGAGCTTTGATGCTATTTTTAGAAGCAGTGGGTAGTCCAGAGGTGTCCAGAGGTGTCCAGAGGTGTCCAGAGGTGTCCAGATGTCCAGAGGTGTCCCAGGTTCTGGGTTGCAGAACCATGCCATAGACATTGTATAGGCGCAGTTACTACAGCCAGTTCATAACCTGCACATATCTCCAGCAATGTTTACACATTCACTCAACCTTTCATCCCGCCTCTCTGCATCAGTATGTACACACATTCTATATCTATATCTATATTCAGCACTTATTCACTACATTTTGTCATATTGTACCTGGGACGTACAATAAGAACAAAGTTGAATCTAATCTAATAATTTGAGAAACGATGCAGAATCTGTGTAAAACTGCTTCACGCTGCTTTAGTTTGGTGCAGTGTAAATGATGAAACACTTGGATACAAATGGCTTTAGACTTAATTATTAAGCAGCAGCTGCTGTTTTGTTCTTTTGTTGATTCCAAATCATTTTCACTTCTATGATCACATCAGACGTTTCATTTCATCTTCTTATTGTTTTGACACAATCAACGATCCAGAATCTGATGTTTGCTTCTTCTTCTTCTTTGGTTTAACACGTCGGAGAGTGGAACGTAAAGCGAACTGTGAGGAGGTGGATTTGGTTGTTCACACCTCTGTGATGAGAACAGTGTTTACAGCTGCAGTAAAGTGGAGGAGTCGTGATCAGACATCGACAAGACGATTTAGTTTCTCCACTGATTCTCAGTCTTGTCAGTTAATGTGAGCGGCAGTAAACAGCTGTAAAACACTGTGTAAACACTCGTATTTCATCAGCAGACTTTCAGAGGTTTCCTTTGATGTGTTCGTGTGAAAGGAGGGGAATCACTGCCTCTGATTACCCAAAGACGACATCGACTAAACTAAACAATTCAAAGAGCACAAACTGAGTGAGGACTTTCTCATTGTGTCGTTTTGTGTCGTCTGCATCATATCGTTAGTCTGTCAATTACCTTCTGGTTGTCTGGTTCACAGAATAATGCAAAAGTGCAAAATATTCACATTTAAAAGCATTTTTTCATGGGTTTGGTGCAACACTTGCAGATGTGAACGTCTGATGTGTGTGGTACATTTTATTTCTTATGTTTTTTAGGTTCTTAACAAACTGACTTTTAAGTATTAGTATTTAATGATTTTGTTCTAGTGCTTCAGGATTCAGGTTCATTTTCATTGCATTCACACATTGGCAATGAGATTAGAGAATTTCCACTTCATTTCTTTAAAAAAAACAGAATATATATATATATATATATATACAGTATTGTACATACAGACAGATGTAAATTTACGTTTACTGTTACAATGTAGCAGATGTAACAGCTATGGTCACTAGTGCATCCAACACATCTACCAAGTGCTTTGCTTTATGACAAAATGAACAACTGCTGTGATATATTTACAAAGCCACCCAGCTGCTATTTCAACTAAATGTAATCTATGAAGCAGATAGAAAGAAAAGAGGAAAGACAAAAAAACAGAAATCATTCTCTACAAAGTACAACGAATGGAAATAAACTGAATCATTATTGTGAACAAAATGGCTGCAGAGCTGAATCAGACCAGTTTGCCCAGTTAATTCAGATCCAGAACGGAGATATAAAATCCCAGCAAGCCCATCTCCTACTGCTGTTATCCAGTCCTTTCGTCCAATTCTAGTCTATTTTTATCCATTCATGTTTTTACACTTCAAGATTTTACCTGAAAAGTTAATGTTCTACCAGTGAAATAGAATGAATGAGTTGTGATTGAGAGAGTAGCTGCTGCAGCTCTGGGGACATTCCTCATGTTTGACCTTTCTCCTCGCTGGTCTCGCCTCCATCTCCACATCGTCCTGTCCAGAACTCAACAGTTAGAGCATCAGCACGCCTCCGTGTCACACAGGATCGCTCTGCTACAGGAACAAATTCATCCTGTGACAGGCCCTGGGCGCTCCCCCTTATTAAAACTATTTATTTGCCTCCTTTTCCTAATGGTGTAATTAATCCAGCCTGAAACTGGAAACAGCACATCAACTGCTGCCAGCTCGTAACCTGCACCAACGGCTCATCAAGCATCGACTCTTAGCTGAGTTTAGCTTGGACACACACACACACACACACACACACACACACACACACACACACAGCTCAAAGGAAAAGAAAATGATCACTGTGAATATGTTGCATGAGATGGAGAACAGAGCCATTTTGTTCACTCTATTTTGACCAACCTGTTCTCACTCAGCTTTCATACAAGACAATACAAAATCTAGACCTCCAAATGCATCACACAAAATCAGTGAAGACTTTTTAAAGTTCTTTGTTGCTAAAGTGGAAAGCATCAGGTCCAACATATCAACTGCTGGGATATGACCCTCCACACACCAGCTACTGTGACATTTGGACCTCCTAAGCACCTGAGGCCCTGAAGAAACATCTTGGCCCCCTAATTGCTTGGTGTACTATTTGACTCAGAGCTAAAATTTGATAAGCCAATAAATGCTGTTGAAAAGGGCAGCTTTTTTCAGCTAAGATCCATAGTCAAGTTAAAATCTTTTTTAACGGTACCAGATCTTGAGAAACTCACACATGCTTTGATTTCCCCAAGACTGGACCATTGCAATACACTTTACTGGCATCTGTGAAACATATCCTGCGTGTTACTTACCGGAGCTAGGACAAGAGATCACACCATACCCATACTGGCGGACCTACATTGAATCCAGTACAAAGTAACATCGACAGTTTGTAAAGCACTACATGGGCGTGCACCAAACTACATAATGGACATGTTAAGTCCATAGACACCACTACGGACACTGGGATCTGCATCCCAGGGACAGCTGATCCGACTTTCCATGAAAGGGGACAGGGCCTTCAGTGTCTATGCCCCACGTCTCTGGAATATTCTACCACAGGAACTTAGATCTGCATCAGAGGTGTCAGTGTTTAAAACTTCTCTCAAAACACACCTGTTCAGACTAGCCTTCAAAGGCCATTGAGATTGTGGGATTTTGGGATAGATTTTTGGATATATTGAAAAGATAACATTTAAGGGCTTGGTTCAGAAATCAGGGGCTGTAAAATCGGGGGCTGTAAAATCAGCCGATCTCTTTCTAAAGGTGCTGTGAATCTGAAATTTTAGTATGCAGTTGTGTTGGTTTGGTCCTCATTGGAGCTATAATTTCTGAAGGGCGAGGCTTTGAACATTCGCCTTTGAGGTCACAAAAATAGATCAAATGGCCTGAAACAATCTGCAGACCCCATGGGGGCAGACCCTGACAAAAGACCTTCTGACAAACAACATTGTCAAAAACCAGGAGGAAATTTCAAGAGGGAGGTATTTCTCTCTCCCCTCCTCCCCTCTGACTCTCAAGCAGACTACAATCACTATGTGTGTATTGCAGCATTGACATGATGAAGAAGTGCAGCGTGGTGGCTGCTGGGAGTTGGAGTTGTGTCAGAGAGAAACCTCTCCAGGAGTGTCGGTTCCTGAGTCTCTGTCAGTCATAAGCGCAGCTCTACAAGCTCTCCACCTCAGACGCTACATAGATTAGTGGCGATCCTGTCTGTCTGCAGTTAGACTCCCAGAGCAGACCACGAGTACGTCAACCTTGCCGCCATATTGCCAGTGGCAAATCGGAGTAACGCCTGTGGTCTGGGAATACGTTTATCTTTCCAGTTGAATAGGAATAAGGCACGGTGAGACGCATCAACTGAAAACTATGTTGAAATATGCGATTTCAACTGGAATCCTCTGCTTCAAACCATGAAGTTTTATCTATACGAGGTACCAACCGTGTTCCCGGGTACGGAGCATAGTTTGTGCATGCGCACTGGTGTCACTAAAAATGCGTATGAAAACGCAAGAAATTTTGATCCAGTAGCTTTCGTACTTTCCCATACGAATTAGTCATGAGAACACATTGTTTGACACAATATTTCACATTTCATATTTCAAGCTATATAAAGGAGGAGGAGGGGGAAGAGGAGGGGAAAGAGAAGGGGGAGGAGGAGGGGAAGAGGATTAAGAGGTGGAGGAGGAGGCTTCTGAGGCGTTCATGGCTTGTTTGTAGTGACGAGGAGTTCAGGCTGAAGGAGCTGGGAGTGATTTCCAGCATGTCTCTGTGGCGGCTCCTCTCCTCTCCTCTCCTCTCCTCTCCTCCCCTCTCCTCTCCTCTCCTCTCCTCTCCTCTCCTCTCCTCTCCTCTCCTCTCCTCTCCTCTCCTCTCCTCTCCTCTCCTCTCCTCTCCTCTCCTCTCCTCTCCTCCCCTCTCCTCTCCTCTCCTCTCCTCCCCTCTCCTCTCCTCTCCTCTCCTCTCCTCTCCTCTCCTCCCCTCTCCTCTCCTCTCTCTGCTCCAGCTGATGAATAATAGAGGATCC
This sequence comes from Karalla daura, assembly GCA_029224185.1. NCBI lineage: Eukaryota > Metazoa > Chordata > Actinopteri > Chaetodontiformes > Leiognathidae > Karalla > Karalla daura. Next base: position 992,338 of record CM055190.1, read on the forward strand.
TCCAGCCGACTCATCACTCTGCTCTAAACCCACCTCCAGTGCCATATGGTGGTGACTCCTCACACTGTTATTTCTTTATTTATTTATTGAGACGCCGGGTGTTGCTTCTCCTCCCAGTGAGTGATGTGTTGTTGTGCGTGGACCTGATGCTTCCTGGACGTGGTCCCAGGCTCAGATGAAGCTGTGGAGCAGCAGCATACGTCCCCCCGTTAGTTACCATTGGCTAATGTTTACATAATCAGGATCCTGGCTCATTTGGAATAATCATATTAATTCCATTTAGATGAAAAGAAATAAGGTTTAGAAAAGGAGGAAACAGTGTGTGTGTGTTTGTGTGCATGTTGGGGGGGGGGTGGCAGAATGGGTTGGCATCGCTAACTTTTTGTTCTTTTTAATTGCTTTAGTTTATTTCCTTACATTTGCATATCTGGAGTGCCTCCTGACCCAGTAGTGTCAGTAAACTGCTATAGTCAGAAAAAGTGTCTCTAAGGAGCCCTTTTGATTTCAGTCTCATTGTTACATAGCAAAGAGGTGGATTTGCATAGCCCTGCCCTCACTCCCTGCTCCTCAGCTGCTGGAAAATGGATCCAGGATGTTTCCATCCTCACGTGTGTAAAGCCAAGCAACGTTCCTGTGTGGTTCCTCTGGTGGGCCAGCTCAAACAGCTGCACCACAGTTTGTTGTCCAGCAGACGTTTCTCTCCCAAACTCAACGGTTGGCATGGCAGGGACAAGTGGGTGGTGCACAAAGAGCTCTTTAGCATCTAAAGGGAAGGGCAGTAAAACCGAGCATCCAGAGCAGGTTGACAGCCTTGCTCCAGAGACTCGGTTTTACTGCCACCGGTGTGTAGAGAACCGAGCTGTGCTCAGTCTTTGGGTTTCTCCGACCACAGCACGTTACTACCATTAGTTCAGACATGTTATAGAAGGTGAGCAGAAGCCTAGTTGATCACATCCTGCCCTTTGTAAAAAAGTGATTCAGAGTTAAAGTGGATGTAATTGGGAGTGTTTAGAGTGTGTGTTAGAGAGGAATGATTCAAGCTCCGAGCTGTTGCCATCCTCTTCGGATCCTGGTTACATAAGGAAGCAGAGGGGATTCTTTTGATCTCCAGAATTTTGTTGTGGAGGGAAAAAAATCTCTTTAACAAGCTGCGCTGCTTTCCCCTACCCCCAGCCCAGATTTTAAAGTTTGATTGGATTTTACTTCTTGATATGTCTCCCGCAGATTACTGGAGCTGACTGATTTAAAGGGGGAAAAAAAAGTTGCTTGGGATTTGTTGCTGGGGCAAAAACCTGTTTAATTCACATATCTGTTGAGGTTTATATAGAAAGTGTTTAGTGTGAAAGGCAAATGTCAGCACATTTTGATTTGCAGTTACTTCTGAACTGAATCAACCCAGAGCAACAAAACCAGGATGTTTATTAGTTGCTTTTCTCAAAGGCTGTTTTGAGCACGTTCAATGTAGGTTAAAGATCTTTGATGAATAACCAATAAGTCAGATAGATAGGTACTGTAGATAGATCACAATGAGACTAGGAGCTGTAGATTACACCAGGTGAAAAAACTCAAACAGTGGAAAAGTATTAAAATATGATGATCAATTAACAGATGAAACCATAAAAACGACCAATGTCTACCTACCTAAGGATAGAGAGGCTGTACTCTGCAGTGGGAACAGGGAACAGAAGGTATTGTTTACAGAAATTGCAGTGTTCTCCTTTAAATAGAGATGTACCAACAGCAGGCATAAAAATAATGAAGACAACTGATTTAGGCTCATGATTCTCTCTCTCACACATCCACCCACATTTGCGCTGGCTTGAGTTTGGAACTAGGCTTGTTTTTGTTGTTTTTTTTACCGATTGTTCAGTCTCTATTTTAAAGGACAAGGACGCCTCGGCAGAGCCATTCAGGAAAACTGGATTTGACATATAGAGCCCTGTAGAATATCTCTGCTGGTAGTAATAATAATTGGATGGACTGCATGAATATTTAAAGTGGTGTGCAGCGGGGCAGACCTGCGGTCAGACGACCTATCTCTGTTAAGAAACAGAATAGGCTTAAATGGCTTGATTGAAAGGCAGAGGGCGTTTGTTCCCCTCTTTCATTCCTCGGCAGACGGAGCTGAGGAGATATTAGCTTTCTCTGCCCTTTAGCTCCAACAATGCTGCTTTTTATCCACTCGGTAACACCCCTCTTTATCTCTCTTCCTCTCGCTTTCTCTCTGAGATACAGTACACCACATGCAAGCATCAGATACACTCAGAGTACACAGACATGTCACAGCATTACATGGATTTCAAACCTAAACATGTAAAAAAGGCCCATAGTAAAATAAACATTCCAACATGTGAAGAAAAGGTTTCTTCCACCTCTCTTAAACCTAGTGAAATTGAATTTAGTTTGGACAGTTGACTCAAAGTGTTTCTCTGCAGTATTTCAGTCAGTCTGAGATTCAAAACGATCAAAACTGGAATATCAGAATCGTCTCTTTCTTTCTTCCAACAAAGAGCAGACTCTAACAGCTCTTCCTCTCTCTCTCTCTCTCTGTCTCTCAGCAGGCCGAGCTATGAGGGCCTGGAGAAGAAGCTGAAGGAAGTGTTCAGTGAGCGCAGCAGCCTCCTGCATCAGCTGTCCAAGACTTCCAAGGAGCTGGACAGCATCAAAGGCAACCTGCAGGTCTGTCTGCCTCTGTGTCCGGTGCTTTTCCAGGCGGAGGCTCAGCCCCTCGCCCGCCTGCCGGTCCATCAGCTCCACATTATACACTGAAGGTGGGAGGGTGTAACGTTACCCACCCATATGTGTGTGTGTGAGACATGTCGCTGCTGAATCAAACGATACTCGGCTGCTTCTGTACCAGGGTTATTATGGGATGGAGCAGGACCACATGGTACCAGGGTTATTATGGGATGGAGCAGGACCACATGGTACCAGGGTTATTATGGGATGGAGCAGGACCACATGGTACCAGGGTTATTATGGGATGGAGCAGGACCACATGGTACCAGGGTTATTATGGGATGGAGCAGGACCACATGGTACCAGGGTTATTATGGGATGGAGCAGGAACACATGGTACCAGGGTTATTATGGGATGGAGCGGGACCACATGGTACCAAGGTTATTATGGGATGGAGCAGGACCACATGGTACCAGGGTTATTATGGGATGGAGCAGGACCACATGGTACCAGGGTTATTATGGGATGGAGCAGGAACACATGGAACCAGGGTTATTATGGGATGGACCAGGACCACATGGTACCAGGGTTATTATGGGATGGACCAGGACCACATGGTACCAGGGTTATTATGGGATGGAGCGGGACCACATGGTACCAAGGTTATTATGGGATGGAGCAGGACCACATGGTACCAGGGTTATTATGGGATGGAGCAGGACCACATGGTACCAGGGTTATTATGGGATGGAGGAGGACCACATGGTACCGGGGTTATTATGGGATGGACCAGGACCACATGGTACCAGGGTTGCTATGGGATGGACCAGGACCACATGGTACCAGGGTTATTATGGGATGGAGCAGGAACAGACTTTACTTAGAATCACAACTCAAAGCACCTTCAATGGAAACACAGTTGGAGCTGGACAGTGGAAGTACCACATTTATTTAGTGTAGAACTGTGATGGAGACGCCCCAGAGTGACGCTGTGGTGGTGACTCAACAGCTCTCAGGTCTTCCAGTCAAGAGAAACCAAGGTTGTATTTCTGTCTTTTCTTTTCAGACCAGGGGATAAACAGACCTGCAGTTCCTTACACACTGTTTCCTCTCTGTATCCTGAAGAGTTTTTAATTGAAGTGTAGCTGGAAACAGAGATGTTACAACAGACTCACAGCTCCGACAGGCTTTGCATAAAGCCTGAACAGAACTGAGCTGATGAGAAGACTCGAGGTGGATGATAATAAGGAATGGTCTCCTGTTACACAGAGAGAGAACTCTGCCTGGCTCCACAGAACACTGAGTAAGGACGTTCCATCGATAGCTGCACCTTATTTACACTGCAGACTCTGTGGTGCTGGGAACAGGATCATCCCAGGGGCAGATACTGCTCATCTCCTCCCTCCAGACAACTTCAGGTCAGCTTCATGCTCCTGGCAATGACAAGATATCAACACGGACTCTCTTATATATTCAGATATTTCCATCATTTAGTATTTTCCAGCCACATTAGTGTCTGCAGCAGAGCTGCCTCCCTCCTGAACGGTTGCACGCAGAGTGCCAGATGTCCTCCGCTCTCTGCCAAGGCCGCTCGCGTCCAGATGATGATTCCAGATGATTCTTCCCTCCGAGCCCAGGCTTTCAGGCCGCAGGCGACCAGGGGTAGTGCTTGGAAAATAACCATTTGTGTGAGTTAAATTTGAAAACTGCTGTAATCGGCAGATTGTCAAATTTCCGATGGAACCCGAATGCTCCTTGTTACCAGAGTTGGCCACGCCCCTGGTCACGCCCCTGACCACGCCCCTGGCCACGCCCCTGATCGGTCTGATGGACTTCTGTCGATCATTGAAGTGACGGCATGTAGTGTCACATTACAACGTAAGGAGGTCTCTTCTCTCACTCCCCCTGCCTCGCGCTGATCTAGTTGCACCTGATCTAGTTGCAGCTGATCTAGTAGCAGTTGATTTTCTTTTTTTCCCACATTTTTTTCACTTTATTCAATGTTTTTTTCAGGGGTAAGTACATGTTTGGGGTCCCTCTAGCACCCCTACCTCCTGTGTTGCTGTGTGTGTGTGTGTGTGTGTGTGTGTGTGTGTGCGTTTGTGTCCTCATGTGTCCTGGCCATTGTCCTGCAGGCTGCCTTTGATCTACCTTCACTCTGGGCCTGGTGGGGTGCCCCCGGCCCCGGGCCCCGGCCCCTAGGCTCTGGGCTCTGGGCTCTGGGCTCTGGGCTCCGGGCTCTGGGCTCTGGGCTCCAGGCTCCGGGCTCCGGGCCCTCAGCCAGGTCCTGCTCAGGCCTCAGGTGGAGCTGGACTTGGACCAGGGCGGTGCAGAGCAGGTCTGCTGTGCTCTGCAGGACCATCAGCATCATCATCATCTTTAAGTCTTTAAAGCAGCGAGTGGAGCCAGTGGGTGGACGCGCATCGTTTGAAGGGAAGGGTTGATGGAGCGAGTTGTTTCTGCTCTAACGAGGTGAACCCTCATGATGAAGCTGCGTTTATTCCTGGCAGCAGCTCTCAGCTCAGGTCACTCACCTCATCCTGGGCTGGGGATCGTAATTTGAAAAATAACCTCATGTGACATTTGCACTGGAGTTAAAAGGAGCTGCTTAGTTGTTTAAATTCAATGTCACAATGTTGAGACCGCAGGGGAGTGAGAGCAGGCCGAGGAGCCAGGACCCATCTCTCACACACCCCTCGCAGAAATCCTCCCACATCTGGAGAACAATGGGATGATAACAGCAGGGTGCGAGGTGAAGGATGATGGAACGTACTTCTTTATTTAGTTTGGTAGCATAGAAAACGTTTGAGGTGCAAGTCATCAGCATATTCACCTCCAGACGTTTATGGAACTTCACAAATGCGTGTGCTGCAGTTTTACAGCGTCAGCTTGGAGCCGAGCTCCTAGAAAAGTGGAGAATGAAACGGGCAGAAATCAGTAACGTCTCATTACTCTGCTACTTGATTGAAGAGGATGTAGTATCTTCTCTATTGATCTGCTTCGCACACAAGAAGAGGGAGCTGTCAATAATCAAAACACTGGAACCAAAAAAATGTTTTCCTCTGATGCACTGTACATTGCAAAAACAGTTGAACCAGGCTGATTCTCTCTCTCTCTATCTCTGTATTTATATATATATGTATATATATATATATATATATATATATATACATGTGTGTGCAGTTACCACCAAAGTTAAACCAATCATACGGAATCAGAATAAACTTCTGTCAAACTTGAAAATAAAATACATGCGCAAGATTAAAAACAAACAGAAAAAAGCGGAGGTTTCCCTGGAATAATGATGCCTTCTCTTCACTTTCAGTCTCTGAAAAATGACGAGTCTGTGGCCAAGACAGACGTGCAGAGGATCCTGGAGCTCAGCCACAAGCAGAGGTAACGTTCCTCCACGTCACGGACGCTGCAGCCACAAAGCACTTCAGAGTCACGGCTCAGCTGTTATTGCTAAGTCGAGCATCCCTGACTTACCTGGGGCATTAGTACTGCCTCGTGTATTTTGCGTTGGAGTAGTTAGGTAGGTAGTTAGCAGTTAGTAGGCAGGTAGATGGGTAGTTGATCAATTAAGCCACTGGGAGGCATTGTTTGTTGTTTTGCAATCCCGGTTTATCTGACTGCTACTTAAAAAAGACCCATAACCATGAGCCAGGCTTGTGCAAAATTGTGTTGAATTGAGAATGTTTCCTTAATTCCATTTCAATTTCATGAGTTGTTTTGGACTTACGGTTGCAAACAGGAAGTGAAATTGCTATTCAAATTGGAATTGAAATAAGTAGCACTGAATTTCCATGAAATTCCAAAAGATCCTTTTGGTGTATTCCAGAGTCGTGCTTTATGGTTTGACAAACACGTTGGCAGTGGAACATCTCCAACAGAGTCGGTCTGAGTCGTCACTACATACATTGTGTCTTGTTTCTGCTGCCGTTTTTCTTCTTCTGCTTCGTCCCTTTCTGAGCTGCAGCGCCCCTATGATTTCCAGGGGTGCTGCACCATCCCAGTGCCTGTTGACGCTCGCTGACAGACCAAATGATTCGTGAAATGTACGCATGAAACTGTACAAAACTGCGTAAAATGAAGCAAAGCCGCATCATGTGTAGAGCATAAATGGACCTTAAAGGTGACATAACGTGTAGTTCCATATTACAGGACTTCTTTACGATGTTAGAATGTCCTATGTCCATGGTCCCTCTGTGGCCTCCCTGAACGGCGACCAATCAGGACGGACCAACACAAGTCCACCAGTCAGTGGAGCAGGCGCCCCGTGACAGAGACTACACACAACCTGGTTCCCACTGTCAACTGTTTTTGTAGCATTAGCATTGGATGGGAAAGGCACTAAAACCGAGCATTCAGAAACTGGTGTAAAGAAAACCCGGCTGTGCTCAAGCTTTGGGTTTTCCGACTAAAGCGTATTACTAACATTACATTTAGACATCAAGGAACCATGTCAAAGGAGAAATGAACAGTGTGTCTCCGTTAAGGGTCCACCTCTCTGTTTCCATGACGACAGAGCTCTTCCAAAACATCCTGGGTTTGAAAGAGGAGATTAGCAATTCAAGCAGTCAGTCTGTTTCAGAAGCTTCTAATGTAACAGAAGCCTGCTTAGAAAAAAACGCTGCTGCTCAGCTTAACAAAACCTCTCTTTCCTTCTAGAAAAATACAGAAATTATTAGATGCATTCAGTAGCACATAGTAGGGGACACTGCAGAGCTGAAAAGATGATTTGGAGCTCAAAAGCAAATCTATTGGTTTCCGTTTGTACAATCTGATTTTAAAAAAAGTGAATTATTCACCTCCTGAGCCGTTTAGACACGTTTCTGACATCATGAGAAAACACAGACACTGACACTGTTGTTCTGATCTGCAATTAAAAGCCTGTACCATGAACTTACTGGGTATAGTTGTTTGATCTGGAGAGCTTCACACCCTCTTTTACTCATGAATAACTACTGCGGGAAAGATGCATGTTCAACACTCAGAAAGTCAGCATTAGCACAATTCTAACACAAATGAAGCTCAATCCACATGTACATCTCAGGGTCTTAAAATAATGGTGTGTGAACTACAATGATATTATTAGTCTATGTCATCTGTCTCTCTTGAATGGAATACTTCTTATCCATCCTCCAAATGGGACATTTTCAAGGCAGAATTTACAGAATCAGGAGGTCACTAATGGTGTTAAAGGTGTAAATATGAGAAAATATTAGAAACTAAAGACACAGTTGAGCATCTTTCCATGCCGGGCCTTTTACCCAGGATGAAACGTGTTGTTAGTGGTAATCAGATTACTGCTGTGTGGTACAGAGTTTTAATGATCAGGGGCTGACCAGCATCAGGCTGATGGAGGTCTGGTCTCCTGTGTGTCTGACCCTGATCGCCGATCAATAGCCTATCAGCAGCTGAGGCAGCGCTCACATGTCACCGAGCCAGCGCTCCACACTGTCACACAGCCGTTTATTTATTCATTTACTTACTTATTTACTTATTTATGTATGTTTTGAGCTGCAGTTCTTCCAAACTGCGGCTCATCTGCTTGCTAGCTCCATGTGTGCCACATGTAATCACTGCTCAGCTCGGTCTGGGCCGCGCAGACAGGTGATTCATTGCAGCTCATTCGGTTCTGACAACTCTGAACGGCCATTTGATTGTTTCTCCAAAAATAATTTCAACACAAACTGTAATGCTCCAGAATGTTGATCCACAGTCGTGGCTGCGTCATTTAACAGGACCAACAAATGGAAACCCGCTTGTTGAACAGTCTTTTGTCTTGTTTGCTTTGCCAGTTTTGGCCTGGCTGCTGTGTTTCCTCACTCCTGGACTCAGGAGTTTAGAAGTGCTGCTTGGGACCAGGTTTGGAAGCCCAGACGAGCCATGTTTTCTGAAGGTCCCAGCGCCAGTAGAGGATCACATCGTCTGTAAAGAAGTTGCAGCTGGTCTGCGTGTCAGGGAGCGTACTGGTTCTGGTGTACTGGTGTGATGGATGTTACAGTGGATACAGTAGTGAAGCCTGGGAGCCACCGCTCCGTCGGCCTCTTGATTCATAATTCAGTGTGATGTCATCAGTGCGTGGAGCCGGTCGCAGGCTGCATTTTAATGGTGGAACAGTAACGTTGAAGGCGGTCAGAGCAGCAGAGCTCCAGAAAACAACTCCATGAATACTATGCTGTGAATGTCTGTAAATGGAGCACAGTAACAATCTGTTTGCTACACTGTCCATTATCCAGCAGCTGCAGGAAAAAAGGAAGAACTTTATCTGAACCTTTTCATTGAAACGTGGAACTATCGATAATTTGTGAAGTGTGAAAGAAAAGAAGAAGAATGGGACGAAAATCAATTAATTTAATCTGCAAATGCTTTATGTTGGAAGTAATTTGCGGATCTCTTTGTGTAACTACAAATACTAACTGAATGTAATTGCATTGTGAACATTTGCATTATTGCATCATTTATACTGAGTGCCACAGTCTCAGATGATTGTCTCCACACTTCACATTTCTTCCACATCATTTGTAGACTCATGATTAAATCCACTTTAAATATATTCTGTTTCCGTGCACACATTCATCTACATTTATCTCAACGATTTAAAAACATGAACTTGATTCGTTCTAAAATAATTTACAGCTGGAGTAAAGCGCTTTGACGGGAGAAAGCGGAGCGTCTCTCTGCCCCGCTGCGTTCATGGCCTGCCCTGAGCCTGGGAAATACAAGCGTCTGAGAGCAACGTCTGTTTCTCTTTCCTCAGGGAGGAGATGAAGTCTCTGCAGGTGGCGCTGCAGAGGCAGCTGGAGGAGGCCAACGAGAAGGCGGAGAAGCAGCAGGCCACGGTGAGACACACACACACACACACACACACACACACACACACACACACACACACACACACACACACACACAATGGCTTCAAAAACTTCACAAACCAATGGGGGATGTCACTTACACCGCCTGGGCAATCAGCTAGAGCATCCCCACATCAGATCTGCATTTCATAGAGAGCTCCACTATGAAATGCTCTCCTAGAGGTTCTGACTGGAGCTCTCTGATCTCCCACCTTTACATTCATCACATATGTCACATCAGCCAATGGAGCAGCTATTGGAACCAGGCTGAGCCATTCACACTTGTACAAACGCTGAATCTGCTGCTGAAGCCACAGGTATTCGGGAGCAAAAACGCGTATGAAAAAGGTTTGAGATGATGCAGAAGAATATGGAGAGGACGGTTCATTGTGCTGCAGCTGGAAGGAAGCTTTCAGCGTTCCATCATCGCCAGCACTCTCAGAAGCACACCTACATACACAGATCCAAGCAGAGACAGAGGAAGAGGAGCATCTGTCTACATGTGGTCCAGGACTCACTGCCTCTCTCCTCCAGCTTCTTCTCAGAGTCCAACTCATTCCATTTATTCTTTCGAAGCTAAGCTGTGGACTGTGCTGTGATCTCCAGCTGCGGCACCGTATAAATGAAGGTACAATCCATAATCAGATTAAGTCGAGATCAGACCTAATTAGAGTAATGTCTCGCGCTCACAATGCAAATTGATCCTTGATAATCCATAGTGTGAAAAATGAAAGTAATAAGGTGGAGATAATGTTTTACATTTTCTGCAGAGGCAGAAAAGACAAAGAAGATTCAACTCTGTGAGAGAGAGTATGTGTGTGTGTGTGTATATATATATATGTATATATATATATATACACCCTAACCTGTGGTCGGCCACCCTGCAGCAAACAGGACAACATGCAGCTCTACAGAGCCCTCACATTACTGAGGACTGTCCATGCGTCTTGTCCCACAAATTGAGAGGACACAGACCCTGTCTGGACACGTCCTCCCAGGCCTCCCCAGTGCTGATCCCCTCTGGAATTCGCCTTCTTCTCCTGGGATTTTCAATCAGTGCCAGAAAGAGAAGCTGGTTCACTGAACGTCCTCTCAGCCTGTCACAGACTAACCCGCTCTGCCACTGAACAACAACGCTCTGCTACAGTCTGAGTGGACTCGCTCCACTTTCCCAGGGCCGGAGTCACGTCCCAGTTGCTGGGGACCGCACTCTGACATTCATGTTGTGTTCAGTGGTATTTATCACCTCCAGGAACACCTCAGCAGCATTTCAATGATCTGGGACGCCGGGACCACAAAACACTGTCTGTGGCTCAGGAGCCCAGAGTGGCCTCCGTATCCACAGAGATCTGATCTCAGAGCTGGAAACTCTTCTCCTGGCAGAATGACAACATCTGTCCTCAAAGCACATTCTTTAGTACGTGAAGTGATTTTTTATTTATCTGATCACAAGCTGTGTCTCCATCACAGTTTTCCTAAAAATCGAAGAAAAGTGATGTTTCCGGTCATATCTGGATCTTTGAATCAGATGCAGAAACAGTTGAGGCTCCTCAGGTCAGGTGACCTGGACATGTGAGCAAGGATGGTGTGGCTCAATACGTATATCACAACCATCATTCATTCTGTGACGGAGGACATTTGGTAGACGCGTTTCATATATATATATATATATATACATGAAATATATCTATAATCATCGCCCCCTTGTGGCCATAGCTGTTACTGTACATCTGTTCTGGTCCATTGTAATGGAGCTTGTTTTCACACTTTAAAATGTCTCTAAAACATGAGTGAAACAGCAGCTGTAGGATGGACAAACCAGGAACCATGTCAGGAAGTGATGTTTTGGAAAACAAGCCCATGAAATAAACTGTTTCCACAACATCTGAGAGGGTTTAACACTGAGATGTTTAGGTTTTTATTTATTTCTCGAGGGAATGGAAAGGCATCACTCTCTCAGCTGACATCATGGAACACAGAGAACATGGGAGGTCTCGGTTGGGGTTTTGAACCCAGGTCCTTCAGGTTGTGATGTTACGCTGATCCACCGCTTCAGCCTGGAGCTGTTCCACCAGCATCAAAGAGCAGAGAGAGCAGTTCAGCACAGCCAGCACTTCCATCCACTCACACACACACTTTATGTCGGAGCTTGGCAATAATGAGGATATTAGCATACATACATTAGCATGTAGCCGAAGGCCACATCGATGATTAAAAGTGTTGGACATTGTTCAATCGTTGATTGACAAATCATTTAATCACAACATGGTGCTACGGAACGTGTTGGTGTCTCAGCAGCAGTTTGGATGGCGTGACCTTGATAACTTGACCTCTAACCCACAAAACCACATCGCCCATCAAAGCCTAGTGTCATGCTGCTGTCTGAGACGCCGGCGAGTTGATGTTTTTTCTCAGCTGGAGGCTGAAGACGCTCAGACTGACACCAAGCTGCCCTGACGGTCATACCTGACAGGAAGTGGCCTCCAGCCTGAATCATCTGCTCTGTGTCCTCCAAACATCACTACCACCCTCTCCAAGGACACAGGGAACCTTAAATGAAACCTGGCATGGTGAAATGGAGCATTTCTCCCAAAGACTGTATCTAAAAGATGGACGTGGTCTTCTGTTCTGGTCTGGTCTTTATATGTGTCTCCATATTGATTTATGACTACAACTGACTTAACTTGACTAAACATGACCTCCTGTGGCTATAGCTGTCTTATTAATATGTTACCTGGCTTAACATGCCCTTATGCAAATCTATGATTTCATGTAACTATATGTGTGTCTTCAGTATGATCAGGTGACTCTCAGGTGCTTGTTCTCAGTAGATCCTCAGCCTGTGCTAACTGAGGCTCTGCTGCAGCTGTGGAGCCATGCTCCACATCCAGCCTGAAGATGTTTATTAGCAGA